>SJYC01011895.1:0-23186 GCA_006408675.1 Madoqua kirkii | reverse complement strand
AGGTTATCTCATTAGGTTAGTTTAAATTACATGGAAAAATATCAAATAAGAAGCTATGCTCAAACTTCTTAGTTTATATTTGTATGGAAGCATGTTATTAACATAAGTATTATGAAATTCCTAGAATGCTGAATTCCACTTATCTTAAAATACTGTATATCATAGAAATGAACAAATTTCCATGTCAATTTCATTATAATGCTCTCTCATCACATCTTTAACAATGGACATTTTAAGTCTTTTGTCATTTATGGAGAATTATTGTTTTATGCTTGTGTAAAAGTGAGATTCATGGAAAGGACTCTACCAAGTACTCTTGACTACTGACACTGCTGCCAAATTACAAGGTGTCATATTTTAAAATGAAGGAAAGCTCTGTCTGACATCTGTTTCTGGGCAAAAGCTCAGGACTTCAAGATCAACTTGACTTGCAAGGGACTTCCTTAGCAGTCCACTGGTTAAGACTCCACCCTCCCAATACAGGGGCACAGGTTTGATCCCTAGTTGGGGAACTAAGATCCTGCATGCTGTGCAGTGCAACTGAAATAAAGAAAAAATTGATTAGGGAGAGAAGTAGCGACATTAAGGTAGACTGCTTCCCGCAAAGAGGCTAGATGAAGAACATTTCCTTCCATTCCTTCTTCCCTCTCTGATCATCCTTTTCCTAATTCTTACACCATTCATGGTTCTTTATGGTTATTTTGTACTCATGTTTTGCCTCAATTTGTCCTAGAAAGATAATACCATTGTTTACATATATCCAATTCCAAATAACTGCTGGATTTCCATGCCGTTGGTGATCCTATCTCCATCTCAAATTCTTCCCATCTCAAATTTCTTCCTAAATTACAAGGCCTCAGTTTCTCTAGAACAAATTCAGCCCTTCTCTGTTGTGCCAAGCTCCCTAACCCTGTGGGTCGATTTTCCTGCCTCTGCCTCTGATTAACAACTCCAAACTCAGGGAAACTTGCACCCAGGCTCTGTAAAAGAAAAGTACACAGGCCAGAGTAACCAGAATAAAACCACCTATGAGGTCCACAGACCCTTAAGTTTTACTAGCCTCTGTGGCTGTTACCTTTCCAGTCATGAGCCAAAGACTCAAACTGGAATATCCTGGAGATATTCATGATTCCAAACTTGCTTCCATTGGCAGATCCTTACTCCCATGGCCGAAAGTAAATGCAAATGAGGCTATGATCAAGAATCTCTCAACTCTTGAAAATATTGCAGAATCTGTTGCTAAAACAGTAAGTTTTCTCAACAAAAATTCCTAGATTTTCTGGCCAAAGTTGTTCTTTATAATAGCATTATCTCTTAGCAGAGCATCCAAATGTTTGTGCTGTGGCAAACACTGCTTGCTGCACTTGGTTTGACACTTCTGGAGAAGCTAAGACTCACTTACATAAGATCACTGAACAAGCCACTTGGCTTAAGAAAGTGATTCCTTCAATAGGGTTTTTCTTTGAGCTATTTGTCTGATTGGTTTGGGTCTTAGGGGCCGTGGCTCTGAAGTAAACTCCAAACATTAGGAATTATCATGCTTATTATAATAATCGGGCTTCCCTGATAGCTCAGTTGGTGGGCTCCCTGGGTGCTGTATTCTCTCAGAAGCTTTAAATACATGTTCACAGCCGCCACTGCAAATCAAATGATCTCCCTAAGAGTAGAATGTCAGAAAAGGATAAAAAAAAAAAAAATTACTGACTTAAGGAATGTGAATCCAATGTCCATGACCTATAAGTACCACAAAAAGATTCAGAAAAAAGTATATGAGAACTCCAGGGAAGTAAGCTTGGAATAGCATTGATGCCTTAAATTTTGATCACATCTCTGAGATTGAGTCTGATCAAAGGGGAGAACTATCAAAAACAAGAAAACAGACCCAAAATGGATTGCCTGTGCCAAACTCAACATCACCAAATTGAGATCTAGTTTAACTATAGTTTCAGCTCTTTTCAGGAATGGAATCTTAAACCAATCAATCAGGAGTCACCTGTCAGCACTTGTAGGTAATCTGCCTGATAGATCTTTGCCATTCCATAAAGGATAATGGCCTTGCAATAACCAAGCTACTTTTTTGTTTAGTATAACATCCTTATTCCTCCTCCCTTCGGCCTATAAAAATCTTTCGTTCTGTATATCTCCTCAGAGATCCTTTCTGTCGCTAGAGTAGTTGCTGCTTGATTCATGACTTGCTGAAAAGCCAACAAGATCCTTCAGACTTGCTGGGTTAAATTTTGTTTTTTAACATAAGTTTAAAGATATTTGTTTCTAGTGGCTACAGATTTACTGGGTCATGAAGGAGCTTTCCGGGATGGTGGAAATATTCTGTTTCTTGGTAGGGATATGAGTTAAATGTATAGTATGTGCATTTATCAACACATATGAAACTATACACAATAAATCAGTTTGTTTCATAAGATGTAAATTGTACTTCAGTTTTAAAAATTTGTTTATTTAGGATGGCAATTGGTTTGTATTCAAAAAAGACCATGAGTTTAAATGAATTATAAATGTGTTCATTAGCTTAAAACCTTATATTTGCTTGAAGAAAATCAGTCAGACTTCTTATTATAGTTTATTTGCATTTGGACACCTAATTTCACTCAAAGTCTTTTGAACTGACCCTTTGGAATACATAATACATGAAAGATAAGACTCAATGATTCCAAACGTTGATGCTAACCTGCATATTTGAGTTATAAATTTGGTTTTGAAATTCTTGGTCACCCAAGTGAAAGGTGAAACACAATAAATTATATAACCTTCAATATCTAGCTTTTAAAAAATCCAATTCCAAATGGGGAGTAAAACTTTTTCTAGCATTATAATCTTGTTAGTCCAAGGAAAAAGAACAAAAAGGCCAAAGAAAAGAGACTCTGTGTCTTTTAAGAAATTTTTCAGTAGCATAAGTTAATGGCATCACCAACTCAATGAACATGAGTTTGAGCAAACACCGGGAGATTGTGGACAGGGAAGCCTGGCATGCTGCAGTCCATGGGGTCACAAAGAGTCAGATACGACTGAGCAACTGAACAACAACAAGTTAATGTAGACTTGTTCTAAAACTATAAGACAAGCAAACACATTAATTTCCCCACAAGGAAATATACAAAGCTACTACTGGGAAGAAAAGGAGATGAAAAGAGTGCTAGGAATGCATAGAGAATGCCCAGCAAGTCAACCCTTTCTAGACCCTATTTGCCCAAGAATGCAGAATATGAATGATGGATATATTAATATTTTCTCTACTAAGAGAAAGCAGAACTCTGCAAATTTAGTGAGCACCCTAGGTGACTCCGATGTATTAATAATTGGTACTAAAACTACCTTAAAATAAGAATAACTTGGTTTATGGAATCATGAATCTCTGTGCTACAGGAGCAGACTGGGCATATTAGTGACAGAAGCAGGTAGGACAAGACTGTTGAGAGTGGAGAATGGGCAGCAATCAAATGGTGAGCTAAAGAACATGTGTCTCATCTTAAGACTGTAGGCATCTATAATTGAATGCAAGCACAGTATAGGTCCAGTGTTACTAGAGTTTCTGATTTTTTAAGAAATAATTACACCAGAACCTTTATATCCTGTTTTAATATTTTACAGCAAAGCACAACCAAACATGGGTGTGATCAAAGCATAGCTTTTAGTCAAATAAAACCTGTCTGCACTCCAGTGTTCTCGCCTGGAGAATCCCAGGGACGGGGGAGCCTGGTGGGCTGCTCTCTATGGGGTCACATAGAGTCGTACACAACTGAAGTGACTTAGCAGCAGCAGCAGGAGCAGCAGCAGGCCATCAGGTTGCAAACTCTCATCTTCACATTGGTCGTGTTCCATAGAGTGTGTCTTTCAGATCTTAATCAACCTAAGTATATAGAAATTGCTGAATCACCGTCAACAAGATTTTCCTTTCTGGTAATTTGAGAGTTACCCCTGTAGTGTAGTTAATGGAGATGATCCACAGCCATTTTATGTCTGGTATTTGAGTGCTACTCTGGTATTTTCTATACAAATTAGGATCCTCACTGACTTTCAGCCAGAAATATCACCAACCTCTGCACAGGGATGTATAACATAGATGCCAAAAGGCAGGGCCAATTTTTTTCAAAAGAAAAAAAAGGAAAGGAAATCTGCTTAAATATGTAAACAAGGACTTGGTGGGGACCCAAGACTTCTGTTGTTAGGATTTGAAAGAGAGGATTCACTGAGACAAATTTCAGGGCAGTGAAGGTATTTGTATTCAGCCCTTCAAGTTCTCCCAGGAAGGTCAGTGTGAATCCAAGCAATGCCTGACTTTGGGTAAGCTGTCTCCTGCTGAGCCTATTTGCATAATTAGTGACAAAAATGTAATCTCCCCACCCTCTTTGATTTTCACAATAATATTTTTATAAAAACTTTTAAAAAACATTAATAGCTTAAGCTTGGTCTACCAATGATAGAAAAAATGTGGCAAAAATTATTTCACTCCCAATTTCTCAATGAAATAAAAAAACATATGTAATTAGTATAGTGAATTGGTTATACGTAAACCTACTTTCTTCTGCGTATTCTTGCAACCACTTTTTAATATCTTCTGCTTATATTAGGAACATATCATTTCTGTCCTTTATTGTGCTATCTTTGCATATAAAGTTCCCTTGGTATTTCTAATATTTTTGAAGAGATCTCTAGTCTTTCCCATTCTATTGTTTTTTTTATTACTTTGCATTGCTCACTGAGGAGGGCTTTCTTTACTCTCCGTGCTATTTTTTGGAACTCAGCATTCAAATTGGTATAACTTTTCTTTTCTTCTTTGCCTTTCCATCTTTTTTTTTTTCCTCAGCTACTTGTAAAGTCTCCTCAGACAACCATTTTGCCATTTTGCATTTCTTTTTCTTGGGGCTGGTCTTGACTGCCTCCTGTACAATGTCATGAACCTCCATCTATAGTTTTTCAGGCATTCTGTCTATCAGATTTAATTCCTTGAATCTATTTGTCACTTCCACTGTATAAACATAAGGGATTTGATTGAGGTATACCTGAATGGGTTAGGGGTTTTCCTTGCTTTCTTCAATTTAAGTCTGAATTTGGCATGACTCAGATAACCACGATGGAGTAATCACTCACCAACAGCCAGACATCCTGGAATATGAAGTCAAGTGGACCTTAGGAAACATCACTACAAACAAAGCTAATGGAGGTGATGGAATTCCAGTTGAGCTATTTCAAATTCTAAAAGATGATGCTGTGAAAGTGCTGCACTCAATATGACCACAAATTTGGAAAACTCAGCAGTGGCCACAGGACTGGAAAAGGTCAGTTTTCATTCCAATTCCAAAGAAACGCAATGCCAAAGAATGCTCAAACTACTGCACAATTGCACTCATCTAGCACGCTAGCAAAGTAATATTCAAAATTCTCCAAGCCAGTCTTCAGCAATATGTGAACTGTGAACTTTCAGATGTTCAAGCTGGTTTTAGAAAAGGCAGAGGAACCAGAGATCAAATTGCCAGCATCTCTTGGATCATTGAAAAAGCAAGGGAGTTCCAGAAAAGTATCTATTTCTACTTTATTGAGTATGTCAAAGCCTTTGACTGTGTGGATCACAACAAACTGTGAAAATTTCTTCAAGAGATGGGAATACCAGACCACCTAACCTGCCTCCTGAGAAATCCATATGTAGGTCAAGAAGCAACAGTTAGAACTGGACATGGAACAACAGACAGGGTTCTAAATTGGGGAGGAATACATCAAGGCTGTATATTGTCACCCTGCTTATTTAACTTATATGCAGAGTATATCAGGAGAAATGCCAGGCTGAATGAAGCACAAGCTGGAATCAAGATTGCCAGGAGAAATATCAATAACCTTAGATATGCAGATCAAAACCACACTTATGGCAGAAAGCGAATAAATAAAGAGCCTCTTGATGGAAGTGAAAGAGGAGAAGTGAAAAGGTTGGCTTAAAACTCAACATTCAGAAAACTAAGATCATGGTGTCTGGTCCCATCACTTCATGGGAAAAAGATGGGGAAACAGTGGAAACGGTGAGAGACTTTGTTTTCAGGGGGCTTGAAAATCACTGCAGATGGTGACTGCAGGAAAGAAATTAAAAGACACTTGCTCCTTGGAAGAAAAGTTATGACCAACCTAGACAACATATTAAAAAGCAGAGATACTACTTTGCCAACAAAAGTCCATCTAGCTAAAGCTATGGTTTTTCTAGTAGTCATGTATGGATGTGAGAGTTGAATCATAAAGTAAGCTGAGCACTAAAGAACTGATGTTTTTGAACTGTGGTGTTGGAGAAGACTCTTGAGTCCCTTGGATAGCAATGAGATCTAACTAGTCCATCCTAAAGAAAATCAGTCCTGAATATTCATTGGGAGGACTTATTTTGAAGCTGAAACTCCAATACTTTGGCCACCTGATGCAAAGAATTGACTTATTGGAAAAGATCCTGATGCTGAGAAAGATTGAAGGCAGGAGGAGAAGGGGATGACAGAGGATGAGATGGTTGATGGCATCTTTGATTCAATGGACATGAGTTTGAGTAAGCGGCAGGACTTGGTGAAGGATAGGGAACCCTGGTGTGCTGCAGTCCATGGGTCACAAAGAATTGGACATGACTAAGTGACTAAACTGAAACCTACTTTCCATAAACAGGTTATAAATTCTAACAACAGTAGCTGAAACCAAAATCAAAGACCAGCATGGATAATCTTGCTATCAAAAATTCATCTTAAAAATTAAAAAGAAAATCAAAATGAAGGAAAATGTTTAAAATCTGAAGCTTACTATCATTCTTCTCTTTTTCTTATGAAGGTAGTCATTTTTCTAAGAGTTTTGCAAATATTGATTCATCAAAATTGTCCTCCAAGTAAATCATAGGATTTGAAGAAACAGAAACAAGTAATTAATCAGGTGGGTTTTTTTCTTTAAATCAAGTGCCAATAATCTATAATTACATTATTTTTTTTCCTATCTAGTATCCATTATTAAGTTTCACTTAAAGTGTTGACAGGAGTGGAAATTATACTTTGGCTGGTGATTATACTTTGGCTGGCCGAACAATATAAAATATTCATGTGGAGGTCAATATAAATTTGAGAACTTCAGATCAAACTTGCTATGTGAAGATTTTAAACACTCAAAGAAGATGTAAAGGAAGTTTCAAGCTGGAGGTATAGTCTATAAAACTGTTGTCTCTACCAAACTAAAAGAAGATTTCATTTTGTTCTTGTCTTCGGCACAGTAGGGTAGAATCCACCTGCCAGTGCAGGAGACAAAGGTTTTGTCCTTGGGTCAGGAAGATCCCCTTGAGTGGGAACTGGCAACCCACTCCAGTATTCTTGCCTGGAAACACACAGGAGCATGACGGGCTACAGTCCATGGGGTTGCACAGTGTCAGACACTACTAAGCATACACACCATTTTATTATATGTGTTCACTCTTGTTTTCTTATGATAATACAGACACATGTCATATTAAATTTTTTACCATTTTTACAAAGGGCTTCTAAACTGAAGTGTTTCTTCCAGTCTTCTTTGAAAAATAATTAGGAAAGCCTGGACAATAAATACAGCTTGTCATCTTAGAATCCTATAAACAAGAGATTCCCCAAAACGCCAAGACAATTAGAGTTTTGTAGTTTTAATCTGTAAAATACTCTTATGGGAATTCTCCCAATTGATACGTATTTGTTGTTCAGTTGTTGCTCAGTCGCTCAGTCTTGTCTCTTAGCGACCCCACGGACTGCAGCATGCCAGGCCTCCCTGTCTTTCTCCATCTCCTGGAGCTTGTTCAAACTTATGTCCATTGAGTCGATGATGCCATCCAACCATCTTGTCCTCTTCTGCCTTCTATCTTTCCCAGCATCAAGGTCTTTTCAAATGAGTCGTTTCTTCACATCAGGTGGCCAAAGTACTGGAGATTCAGCTTCAGCATCAGTCCTTCTGAAGGAGGAAACAGACAGAACAGGCTCCATCTTGAAAGCAATATTCCATCTTGGGCCGGACTGTAGACTTTGAGCTATATGCCCAGTATCTATGGCAACGACATATCAACTGGAAAACCAGGCCTCCTGTATGGAAGAACCCCAGGGCTCATACCTAGACTCTCCATTACCTACAATAATACCCTAATTATCTGGGTAACCAAATAGAATCATAAATTCTATTATGCTTATTGGGGTATGACCACAGGCCTATTGATAATTGTCCACTGTTAACTACCTCGACTTAAGGCATATGAATCATGGGTTAACTTTGATTTTATCTTTCTCTTCCTTTGTTCAGACTAGTTTCAGGGAATTTGGGGAGGTGGATTTGGGCACGTACACTTAGGGTATATAAGGTTTTCACAAAAACTGGTTGGGGTCCTTGGCTAAGAGGAGACTCTGCCTTGGGCCCACTGGTGTAATAAATTGCACTCCACTATCTGCATTGTCCTTCTGAGTGAGTTTGTTTCCCGGAACGCATGGCTACAACACTTTCAGTGAATATTCAGGACTGATTTCCTTTAGGATGGACTGGTTCCATCTCCTTGCTGTCCAAGGGACTTCCAAGAATCTTCTCCAACACTACCATTCAAAAGCATCAACTCTTTGGTGCTCAGCCTTCTTTATGATTCAACTCTCACATTCCTACATGACTACTTGAAAAACCATAACTTTGAGTAGACAGACCTTTGTTGGCAAAGTAATGTCTCTGCTTTTTAACATGATGTCTAGATTGATCATAACTTTCCTTTCAAGGAGCAAGCCTCTTTTAATTTCATGGCTGCAGTCACCATCTGCAGTGATTTTGGAGCTCAAGAAAAATAAAGTCTTTCACTGTTTCCCCATCTGTATGCCATAAAGTGATGGTACTGGATGCCATAATCTTAGTTTTTTGAATGTTGAATTTTACTCAGCTTTTTTACTCTTCTTTCACCTTCATCAGGAGGCTCTTAAGTTCCTCTTCACTTTCTGCCATAAGGATTGTGTCATCTACATATCTGATTCAAGCTGTGATTCATACAGCCCAGCTTTTTCATGATATACTCTGCTTATAAGTTAAATAAACAGGATGACAATATACAGCTTTGATGTACTCCTTTCCCAATTTGGAACCAGTCTTGTTTTTCTAAGTTCAGTTTTAACTGTTGTTTCTTGACCTGCATACGAGTTTCTCAGGAGGCAGGTAAGGTGTCTGGTGTTTCCACCTCTTTAAGAATTTTCCACATAATTCACTTTATAAAATTGATGGAAGATACAGCAAGAGAATTGAAAGGGAATTTAGAGAACACTAGTAATTTGTTTTCTTAAATTTTTTTTCTTCATCTCCTCATGGACTTAAAAGCAAATGGCACTTTTACTACATGACAGAGTCTTCTAATGTCCAATTCTAGTGTATAGCAAAATATCATAATATTAGCATAAAGATTATTTTAGGATTCTAGGCTTTTAATAATATAGGATCCTCTCAAGCAGATCATAAACTCATTCTCAGGAAAAACAAAAAGGCAGTTTAGTAAGTGATAAATCAAAAACTTTTGAGATCTTAGTATATTCTGGGAAAGATTATTAAAACTCACCAGATATTCCATGTGATCTCCTATGTTTCCCCGTCTACTTTGCAGTTAGGTTGGGACCATAGAATATTTGTGACCAGAACATGTGCCGCTTTGGGGCTATGAAAGTTAAGAATCAGCTTGTTCCATCATCCCTGTCTCCTCCTATCAAGAAAACCTTGGTGACCACTGGCTCTTAATAGCAAGGCTAAAAGAGGGAGGAAAGCCTTTTTGTGTTCAGGCACTGAAATTGCAGTCTTGATAAGTACATGTATAAAATAAGTACATGGGGAATATCTCATACATGATATGCTGCTGTATAGGACCAGAAGCAGAAAAGGAAGAGATGAGTATATTTAATGCAATCTATAGATGAACTAGAAACAAAAATCAGAGAAGTCAAAAATCTATCACCAAGTTCATGATGTAAGAATGATGTTCACATCACATTAGGAGGTCAGGACCTAATTGGTTTAAAAAAAAAAAATAGTGAAGAGTAATAAAAGATTTTAAGGATTTTCTTGGAATGGCCTGCAGTGATGGCATTTTTCACTGATACCAGCTTTTGGATTATGAGAATAGGTTGGGCTCCTTTCAAGATATATAACTTAAAAGAATTCAGTCATGAGCTGAAGAAGAGGAACTAGATTATCCCATTATGGAAATAAAAAAGCATGCCTCTATGTATAAGAAATGGATCCTTGAGAGAGCAGTCACTGAGATGTAGAGTGTCAACAGGCAATGGAGTGGAGTAAATACAAGCATGAACTGTAGTGCCACATTGGCTAAATTTTAATCCCCAAACCACTATTAACTGTCTCTGTGTGACCTTGAGCAAGTTGTCTATACTCTCCGAGCTTCATGTCCCTTACCCATAAAATGAGAGCACTGAAGATTGATGCTTTCAAATTGTGGTGCTGGAGAAGACTCTTGAGAGTCTTCATGGACACCTGAGGCAAACAGCTGACCCACTGGAAAAGACCCTGGTGCTGAGAAAGATCAAGAGCAGGAGAAGAGGGTGACAGAGGATGAAATGGTTGGATAGCATTATTGACTTGGTGGACATAAATTTGAGCAAACTCCTGGAGACAGGGGCTTCCATGGTGGCTCAGATGGTAAAGATCTCCTGTCTGCAACACAGGAGATCCAGGCTTCCATCCCTGGGTGGGAAGATCCTGTAGAGAAGGGAATGGTGACTCCACTCCAGTATGTTTGCCTGGAAAATCCCATGGACAGAGGAGCCTGGTGTGCTGAGTCCAGGGGGTCACAAGAGCCAGACACAACTTAGCCACCAAACAAAAAACAACAACAACAATGACTGCATTATAAGGCTTTTCATTTAGTTGTGAAGACTAAATAAATTAATTGCATAAAGTACTAGAACACTGCCTAGAATATACCAAGTGCCATGTGAACATCCCCAATTATTTCACTATCAATCTTCATAACAAAAATCACTTTTTTTAAACTTTATTTTGTACTGGGGTATAGACAATTAGCAATGTTGCGGTAGTTCTAGTGAATTTTTGTGAAGGGACTCAGCCATATATATACATGTATCCATTCACCCTCAAACTTCCCTCCCTTTCAAGCTGCCACATAATGAGTTACAACATTCAACAGAATGAAAATACTGAAAATCCACTTTGATGATTCCCTGTGTAGTATAAAATTAAAATTAAAGACAATTCACTGCATTGACAATCATGATTAAATTGTTCAAGTTGAGTGAAATACTTTCATAGGCACTGAGGCCCCCGGAAATTTCATGTTTTTCATTCAGTTCTCAAATGACTATTTATAGAAGTATTTATTTCTTAAGTGAGAAAGAGAAATGTCTAATTCATTTTTCTTTCATAGCCTAAATATTCCAAAATCAAAATTTAAATTATTGTACTATAGTGACAATTATTTGGAATGAAATATTACTTAGGTATGAAAGCTGTTATTCCGCTTTAGTTCAGTAATGTTAGAAGCTTTCATCCCAAATACGGAAAATATAAAATGGTGATAGATGATTATTTGATATGATTTCCACCCTAAATTTGTAAAATAATTTGACAACAATGAGTTCACCAAAAATGAAGCATATATCAAAATAAGGAAGTCTGCAATATGTATTCCATTTTTCATGAACATCAAATTATCCTTGACATAAGAAATCTGAGTTTGTTATATTTCTCCTTCTACCACAGTGATTATTCTATCTTGACACTGTTTGTTCTTAAAAATAATAACTGTTAGATATTTCAAGAAGCTAAGGGAGGAGGGGAAGCACACAGCATTCTCTCAATTATTATAGATATTATCACTCTTTCCATTAATTAATAATGAGGATATTTAGGCTCCCAGTTAACAATCACTAGAAATTGCAGTACCTTATTTAGAAGATGCATCATTCAAATTACAAATTGATGTAATGAATTCTAATGAACCCTTTCCTCCTACACTGAAGCCTAATCCCTATTCAAAGTGGATTAGTTAGTATTTAAATTTATCATAGGATCAAGAGTGATTAGTGGCCTATCATAAAAAAGAATCCCATGAAATTCATGGCTCTTTATCACATGCAAGACTGAGGGTGAGCTGTTTGAAAAGTTCCAAGGATGGAGCATTGTATTGAAAATCTTTCCAATGATGCCTATTCCTGAGGTGTTCTGCGGTAAAATGCAGCCCAGAAAGAAAGAGGTCCACTTGTAGGGAAAAAAAAAAATTCTCTAAGGGATGAAGAGCTGCATGCAAATGGTTTTCCAAGTTCTTATTATCTGCATTCTCATTGACTGCTGAGCTTTGGAATGTGTGACTCTAAGTCTCCTTTGCTTGAAAGATTTTCTAAGGAGCTTTTGAAAACATTAAAGCTCCTGAAAGACTTGGCTAAGTTTAAAATTTAACTGAAATGAATATAACCAAGATATAGTTTAGTAATTGAAATTGCCATTTTCCTGAACTGTTGTGTTTATGTCCTCCCAGGATAGGCACAGAAGTGAATGAGATTTGAAGATACATATTATAAACTCAGAGATACTAGAATAATCAGAGTAAAAATGAGATCCAAATGCCATACTTGCTTAGAACTCCATTCTGCTTCTAGGAATGTAATTGATACAGATATTGGGTAGATCAGGGTTGCTTTTCAACATATCATAATTAAAAAGTCAATAGTCTCATCCAAAACATCCCAAGCTTCCTTTAATAAACTATGGAAATGTGTTCAGTAGCTCGTTCATATCCGACTCTTTCCAACCCATGGACTGTAGCCCATCAGAATCCTTTGTCCATGGGATTTCCCAGGCAAGAGTACTGTAATGAGTTGCCATTTCCTGCTCTCCAGGGAAACTACAGAAATATCTTTCCCTAAACTCACATAAGCCCTTTTACAGGATACCTTTCAGTTCAGTGAATTTACTTTTTTTTTTTTTTAACTAGATTCATTTTATTTTCTAGAAAATACAAAACATTAATTGTTATTTTTTGAAAGTATAGCTGGCAGAATGGCAAGACAGAGGTTACCTTTTTCAAGTATCTTCCCCATCATGTTTGCTTTATGTGACTGTCTAATTGCCTTTTGAACTGGACAAGCTCTGTTCTTCAAGTTGCCAATATATCCATTTTCTTCTTTATAATTGAATCTCCTAAACTGAGCAGAGAATTCATCTCTCCAAACAAATAGGTTTTATATTCTCTGTTAATGTACTCATTAATTTCTTCTTATTTTTACTTATAATCTAAGTTTTTAATATGAGAATCTAAATTCATGTCTTCTTTTCTCACAAATGGGTTTACTATCATTGTACTAGTTATTGTTGGAAAAATGGAGAACCTAGGATTTTTTTGTGTGTACACGTACATCATTTAGTGTAACATAAAATCCAAGATATATGTTTCTCAGTATATATATTTTTTCGACTTTTCTTGAGGTCTAATGGAAATACCCTTCTTTAAGACATTTGTAATATGACTAAGTTTAATATCACCTTATCATACTCTCCATGATTTTATAAACACCATTTATTTCTTCTCTAAGCCTTTATTTTGCACTGCCTGGCTCATCCCTGTATAGTACAGGTTTTTAGCAATGGAACTATTAATATTTTGTACCAGATAATGCTATGTTGAAATGGATTACCTATGCATTGTACCATACTTAACAACAATCCAAATACCAGATGCTGGTAGCACCTCTCAAGCTGTGAAGATCAAAAATATCTTCACACATTGCCAAAAGACACTTACAGGGCAAAACTGTCCCGTGATAGTTCCACAAGTATGGCAGTCTATGTAATTAAAAAATGGTTTGGATATATACATATAATCAGTTCAGTTCAGTGCTCAGCCGTGTCCAACTCTTTGCGTCCCCATGAACAATAGCATGCCAGGCTACCCTATCACCATCACCCGAAGTTTACTCAAACTCATGTCCATTGAGTTAGTGATGGCATCCAACCATCTCATCCTCTGTTGTCCCCTTCTCCTCCCACCTTCAATCATTCCCAGCATCAGGGTCTTTTTAAATGAGTCAGTTCTTTGCACCAAGTGGCAAAAGTATTGGAGTTTCAGCTTCAGCATCAGTCCTTTCAATGAATAGTCAGGACTGAATTCGTTTATGATGGACTGGTTGAGTCTCCTTGCACTCCAAGCAACTCTCAAGAGTCTGCTCCAACACCACAGCTCAAAAGCATCAATTCTTTGGCGTTCAGCTTTCTTTATGGTCCAACACTCACATTCATATATGACAGCTGGAAAATTCATAGCATTGACTAGATGGACCCCTGTTGGCAGAGTAATGTCTGCTTATTAATATGCAGTCTAGGTTGGCCTAACTTTTGCTCCAAAGAGCGAGCGCTTTTTAATTTCTTGGCTAAAGTCACTATCTGCAGTGATTTTGGAGCCCCAAAAGATGAAGTCTGTCACTGTTTCCACTGTTTCCCCATCTATTTGCCATTAGTAATGGGACCAGCTGCCATGATCTTAGCTTTCTGAATGTTGAGTTTTAAGCCAACATTTTTTACTCTCCTCTTTCACTTTCATCAAGAGGCTCTTTGGTTTTCTCTGCTTTCTGCCATAAGTGTGATATCATCTGCATATCTGAAGTTATTGATATTTCTCCCGGCAATATTGCTTCCAGCTTGTGCTTCATCCAGTCTGGAATTTCTCATGATTTACTCTGCAAATAAGTTAAATAAGCAGGGTGACTATATACAGCCTTGACGTACTCGTTCCCAATTTGGAACCACTCTATTGTTCCATGTCGAGTTCTAACTGTTGCTTCCTGACGTGCATACAGATGTCTCAGGAGGCAGGTCAGGTGGTCTAATATTCCCATCTCTTGAAGAATTTTCCAAAGTTTGTTGTGATCTACACAGTCAAAGGCTTTGGCATAGTCAATAAAGTAGAAATAGATGTTTTTCTGGAACTGTCTTGCTTTTTCCATGATCCAATGGATGTTGGCAATTTGATCTCTGGTTTCTCTGCCTTTTCTAAAACCTGCTTGAACATCTGAAAGTTCATGATTCATGGACTGTTGAAGCATGACTTGGAAAATTTTGAGCTTTACTTTCCTAGTGTGTGAGATGAGTGCAATTGTGTGGTAGTTTGAGCATTGCTTGGCATTGCCTTTCTTTGGAATTGAAATGAAAACTGACCTTTATTAGTCCTATAGCCACTGCTGAGTTTGCCAAATTTCTGGCATATTGAGTGCAACACTTTCACTGCATCATCTTTTAGGATTTGAAATAGCTCAATTGGAATTCCATTACCTCCACTAGCTTTCTTCATAGTGATGGTTCCTAAGGTCTACATGACTTCTCATTCCAGGATGTCTGGCTCTAGGTAAGTGTTGGTACCATCGTGATTATCTGGGTCATGAAGATCTTTTTTATACAGTTCTTCTGTGTGTTCTTGCCACTTCTTTCATCTTCTGCTTCTGTTAAATCCATATCATTTCTGTCTTTTATTGTGCCCATCTTTGCTGAAAAGTTCCTTTGGTATCTCTAATTTTCTTGAAGAGATCTCTGCTGTTTCCCATTCTGTTGTTTTCCTCTATTTTGTTGCACTGATAACTGGGGAAGGCTTTCTATGTCTACTTCCTATGCTTTGAAACTTTGCATTCAAATGGGTATATCTTTCCTTTTCTCCTTTTCCTTTTCCTTCTCTTCATAGCTGTTTGTAAGGCCTCCTCAGACAACCATGTTGCCTTTTAAAATTCCTCTTTCTTGGGGATGGTCTTTTTCACTGCCTCCTGTACAATGTCATGAACCTCCATCCATAGTTTTTCAGGCACTCTGTCTATCAGATCTAATCCTTTGAATCTATTTGTCACTTCCATTGTATAAACATAAGGTATTTGATTTAGGTCATACCAAAATGGTCTAGAGGTTTTCCCTACTTTCTTCAATTTAGGTCAGTAAGGAGTTCATGATCTGAGCCACAGTCAGCTCCTGGTCTTGTTTTTGATGACTGTAGGGAACTTCTTCATCTTCGGCTGCAAAGAATATAATCAATCTGATTTCGGTGTTGACCATCTAGAGATGTCCATGTGCAGAGTCTACTCTTGTGTAGTTGGAAGAGGGTGTTAGTTATGATCAGTGTGTTCTCTTGGCAAAATTCTGTTAGTCTTTATCTTGCTTCATTCTATACTCCAAGGCCAAATTTGCCTGTTACTCCAGGTATTTCTTGACTTCCTACTTTTGCATTCCAGTCCCATATAATGAAAAGATATTCACATCTCTTTCAAAACTTTACACAGTTTATTGTGATCCACACAGTCAAAGGCTTTGGCATAGTCAATAAAGCAGAAATAGATGTTTTTTCTGGAACTCTCTTACTTTTTTGATGATCCAGCCAATTTTGTCAATCTAATCTCTGGTTCCTTTGTCTTTTCTAAAACTAGATTGAATATCTAGATGTTCACAATTCACATATTGCTGAAGCCTGGCTTGGAGAATTTTGAGCATTACTTTACTAGTGTGTGAGACTGATGCATTTGTGTGGTAGTTAGAGCATTCTATGGCATTCTCTTTCTTTGGGATTGGAATAAAAATTGACCTTTTCCAGTCCTGTGGCCAGGGCTGAGTTTTCCAAATTTACTGGCATATTAAGTGCAGCACTTCTGCAGCATCATCTTTTAGGATTGTGGAAAATTCTGAAACAGATGGGAATACCAGAACACCTGACTTGCCTCTTGAGAAACCTATATGCAGGTCAAGAAGCAACAGTTAGAACTGGAATTGGAACAACAGACTGGTTCCAAATAGAAAAAGGCTTTGGCATAGTCAATAAAGCAGAAGGCTGTATATTGTCATCCTGCTTATTTAAATTGTATGCAGAGTACATCATGAGAAATGACGGGCTGGATGAAGAACAAGCTGGAATCAAGATTGCCAGGAGAAATATCAATAACCTCAGATAGGCATATGACATCACTGTTACAGTAGAAAGTGAACAAGAACTGAAGAGCCTCTTGATGAAAGTCAAAGAGGAGGGTGAAAAAGTTGGCTTAAAGCTCAACTTTCAGAAAACTAAGATCATGGCATCTAGTCCTATCACTTCATAACAAATAGATGGTAAAACAGTGGAAACAGTAGCTGACTTTATTTTGGGGGCTCCAAAATCACTGCAGATGGTGATAGCAGCCATAAAATTGACGCTTACTCCTTGGAAGGAAAGTTATGACCAACCTAGATAGCATATTCAAAAGCAGAGACATTACTTTGCCAACAAAGGTCCATCTAGTCAAGGCTATGGTTTTTCCAGTAGTCATGGAGAGTCAGACTATAAAGAAAGTGGAGTGCCGAAGAATTGATGCTTCTGAAGTGTGGTGTTGGAGAAGACTCTTGAGAGTCCCTTGGACTGCAAGGAGATTCAACCAGTCCATCCTGAAGATCATTCCTGGGTGTGAAAGATATTAAATCTGAAACTCCAATATTTTGGCTACCTGATGCAAAGAGCTGACTCTTTTGAAAAGACCCTGATGTTGGGAAAGATTGAAGGCAGGAGGAGAAGGGGACGACAGAGAATGAGATGGTTAGATGGCATCACTGACTCAATGGACATAAACTCTGGGAGTTGGTGATGGTAGGGAGGCCTGGCATACTGTGGTTCATGAGGTTGCAGAGTCAGAAATGACTGAGTGACTGAACTGATACTGATAATGAAAGAACATCTGTTTTTGGTGTTAGTTCTAGAAGGTCTTGTAGATCTTCATAGAACCATTCAATTTCAGTTTCTTCAGCATTATTAGTCAGGGCATAGACTTGGATTACCATAATATTGAATGTTTTCCCTTGGAAATGAACAGAGATCTCTCTGTCATTTCTGAGATTGCATTCAAGTACTGCATTTTGGACTCTTGTTGACTATGATGGCTACTTCATTTTTTCTAAAGGTTTCTTACCCACAGTAGTAGATATAATGGTCATCTAAGTTAAAGTCACCCATTCCAGTCCATTTTAGTTCACTGATGCCTAAAATGTCGAGATTCACTCTTGCCGTCTCCTCTTTGACCGCTTCCTATGTCTCTTGATTAATGGACCTAATATTCCAGGTTCCTATGCAATATTGCTCTTTATAGCATCCGACTTTACTTACATCACCAGTCACATCCACAACTGGGTGTTGTTTTTGCTTTGGCTCCATCCCTTCATTCTTTCTGGAGTTACTTCTCCACTGATCTCCAGTAGCATATTGGGCACCTACAGACCTGGGGAGTTGAGCTTTCAGTGTCCTATCCTTTTGCCTTTTCATACTGTTTATGGGGCTCTCAAGGCAAGAATTCTGAAGTGGTGTGCCATTGCCTTCTCCAGTGGACCACATTTTGTCAGAACAGTGATGTGAGAAATAGATTCAAGGAATTAGATCTGATAGACAGAGTGCCTGAAGAACTATAGATGGAAGTTCGTGATACTGTACAGGAGGCAGAGATCAAAACTATCCCCAAGAAAAAGAAATGCAAAAAGGTTACCTGAGGAGGCCTTACAAAGAGCTATGGAAAGAAGAGAAGCAAAAGGCAAAGATGAAGAAGCAAAAGGCAAAGATAAACCTATTTAAATGCAGAGTTCCAAAGTATATCAAGGAGAGATTAAAAAGCCTTCCTCGGTGATCAATGCAAAGAAATAGAGAAAAACAACAGAATGGGAAAGACTAGAGATCTTGTCAAGAAAATTAGAGATACCAAGGGAACTTTTCATGCAAAGATGCACACAATAAAGGACAGAAACGATATAGATTTAACAGAAGCAGAAGATAGTTAAAAGAAGTGGCAAGAAAACACAGAAGAATTGTATAAAAAAGATCTTCATGACCCAGATAATCACGATGGTACCAACACTTACCTAGAGCCAGACATCCTGGAATGAGAAGTCATGTAGACCTTAGGAACCATCACTATGAAGAAAGCTAGTGGAGGTAATGGAATTCCAATTGAGCTATTTCAAATCCTAAAAGATGATGCAGTGAAAGTGTTGCACTCAATATGCCAGAAATTTGGCAAACTCAGCAGTGGCTATAGGACTAATAAAGGTCAGTTTTCATTTCAATTCCAAAGAAAGGCAATGCCAAGCAATGCTCAAACTACCACACAATTGCACTCATCTCACACACTAGGAAAGTAAAGCTCAAAATTTTCCAAGTCATGCTTCAACAGTCCATGAATCATGAACTTTCAGATGTTCAAGCAGGTTTTAGAAAAGGCAGAGAAACCAGAGATCAAATTGCCAACATCCATTGGATCATGGAAAAAGCAAGACAGTTCCAGAAAAACATCTATTTCTACTTTATTGACTATGCCAAAGCCTTTGACTGTGTAGATCACAACAAACTTTGGAAAATTCTTCAAGAGATGGGAATATTAGACCACCTGACCTGCCTCCTGAGACATCTGTATGCACGTCAGGAAGCAACAGTTAGAACTCGACATGGAACAATAGAGTGGTTCCAAATTGGGAACGAGTACGTCAAGGCTGTATATAGTCACCCTGCTTATTTAACTTATTTGCAGAGTAAATCATGAGAAATTCCAGACTGGATGAAGCACAAGCTGGAAGCAATATTGCCGGGAGAAATATCAATAACTTCAGATATGCAGATGATATCACACTTATGGCAGAAAGCAGAGAAAACCAAAGAGCCTCTTGATGAAAGTGAAAGAGGAGAGTAAAAAATGTTGGCTTAAAACTCAACATTCAGAAAGCTAAGATCATGGCAGCTGGTCCCATTACTAATGGCAAATAGATGGGGAAACAGTGGAAACAGTGACAGACTTCATCTTTTGGGGCTCCAAAATCACTGTAGATGGTGACTGCAGCCAAGAAATTAAAAGTCACTTGCTCCTTGGAGGAAAAGTTAGACCAACCTAGACTGCATATTAATAAGCAGAGACATTACTTTGCCAACAAAAGTCTGTCTAGTCAAAGCTATTGTTTTTCCAGTAGTCATGTATGGATGTGAGTGTTGGACTATAAATAAAGCTGAATGCCTAAGAATTAATGCTTTTGAATGGTGGTATTGGAGAAGACTCTTGAGAGTCGCTTGGAGTGCAAGGAGATTCAACCAGTCCATCCTAAAGGAAATCAGTTCTGAATATCTGTTGGAAGGACTGATGCTGAAGCTGATTGGCCACCTGATGTAAAGAACTGACTCATTTGAAAAAACGTTGATGTTGGTAAAGACTGAAGGCAGGAGGAGAAGCGGATGACAGAGGATGAGATGGTTGGATGCCATCACTGACTCAATGTACATGAGTTTGAGTGAACTCTGCGAGCTGGTGATGGATGGGGTGGTGTGGCGAGCTATAGCCCATGGGATCACAAAGAGTCAGACACGACTAGCGACTGAGCTGAATCTAAATACCATCCACAGAAAAGAAGCAGTGCAGAGATTACTATTCCATTTTGAAGATCAGAATACCAAAATTCAACACTTACTTTTGAATTAATTAATAGTATTTTCTCCCCTGAGAAACTAGAACCAAATAATATGATCACGACTCAAATAATAGAGCTGGGAATGTTTTAAAAAAAAAAAAAAAAGCTAAATCAATAATGGATGGTTTTCACTTTCAATAATAAGCAGAGAAACCAGACAAAAATAGCAACAAAGAAAAAGAAGACTCGAAAAACAATGGTAAGCCCATGAAGGTTTACAGACATGTATAGAACACGCCACCCAATACAGCAGAGTATGCAGTTTTTCTCAAGAGTACATGAAACATTCTCTAAAAAAGACTAAACCATAAAACAAACTTTAATGGACTTAAAAAGACAGAAAAAAAGTGTATTCTGTGACCACAAGTAATGAAATTAAAAAACAAAAGCAGAGGAAATTTTTGAAAACTAACAAGTAGAAATTGAACAATACACATAGATAATCCATGTATCATAAACTTAAAATTAAACCAGAAAATACTTTGAGAAGAATGAAAAGAAAAACACAATATACAAAAAAGTATGAGATGCAGCTAAAACACTGCTTGGAGGGAATTCATGGCTATAAATGTCTACATTAAGAAAGATTTTAAAATCAATAACTTAAATTAACATGGGAAAAAGAACCAAACACTAACTCTAAAGCAAGTGAAGGAAAACATGATAAAGATTAAAGTGGAAATTAATGAAATAGAGAAAATATTTGAGAAAATCAATGAAGTCAAAAGTGGTTTTTTCAAAAAAGATGAACAAAACTGACTTCTTAGTTAGATTGACATGGTAGGGGAGGGACAAAGGATGTGAAGGTAGGAGGAAGAGAAAGAGAGAGAGGGAGAACAAACTCAAATTACTAGATTCAGCAATAAAAGAGGTGATAGGCCTACTGGCCTTACTGAAAAACAAAAAAGGATTATAAACGAATGCTATGAATTATTGTATGCCAACTAATTAGATAATTTAGATGAAGTGATGAGGTGAAGTCACTCAGTCGTGTCCGACTATTTGTGACCCCGTGGACTGTAGCCACACCAGGCTTCTCTGTCCATGGGATTCTCCAGGCAAGAATACTGGAGTGGATTGCCATTTCCTTCTCCAGGGTATCTTCCTGACCCAGGGATCGAACCCAGGTCTCCCGCATTGGAGGCAGACGCTGTAACCTCTGAGTCAAACTCTTAAATAGAAGTAAACTACTAAAACTAACTCAAGAAGAAACAGATAATATGAGTAGACCTAAACAACAAGAGACTGAATTAGTAATCAAAAAACAATACACAAAGAAAAATCTCAGGACTCAGTGTCTTCAATAGTGAAGCCCAAAGAAAAATCTAAAGAATTAATACTGCATCTGTACAAACACTTTCCAAAAATTAAAAAGGAAGGACATTTCACAACTCATTTTGTAACTAAAGTTTATCTGCCATGAGAACAAAAGCATTTCTTTCTTAGAAAATATCAAAAGAATAGAGGGACATAAAACTCACAGCCATCATGTTTTCTAAAAATAGAACTCTGGAAAGGTATTTAACACAAGTTGAACTTATGAGCAAAATGACTTGCAGATATCTTGCAATTTCAGTCAGTTCAGACGCTCAGTCGCGTCCAGTTCTTGTGACCCCATGGACTACAGCACACCAGGCTTGCCTGTTCTTCACTAACACCCAGAGCTTGTTCAAACTCATGTCTAAAAAGTCCATGATGCCATCCACCTATCTCATCCTCTATCCTCCCCTTCTTCTCCTGCCTTCAACCTTTCCCAGCATCAGAATCTTTTCCACTGTGTCAGTTCTTTGCATAGGAGAAAGCAATGGCAACCCACTCCAGTATTCTTGCCTGGAGAATCCCAGGGACAGAGGAGATTGGTGGTCTGCCATTTATGGTGTCACATAGAGTTGGACATGACTGAAGTGACTTAGCAGCAGCAGCAGCAGTTCTTTGCATCAGGAGGCCAAAGTATTGGATCTTCAGCTTCAGCACCAGTCCTTCCAATGAACATTCAGAACTGATTTCCTTTAGGATTGACTGATTTGATCTCCTTGCAGTCCAAGGGACTCTCAAGAGTCTTCTCCAACACCACAGTTCAAAAGCATCAATTCTTTGGCACTCAGCTTTCTTTATTTAGCTCCTCTAAAATAAAGCAACAATACAGTCCTAATCACAATAGTAGATACTTTTAGGGAAGAAAGGGTCTAAAAAGAAATCTGTATTGTTTAATCAGATTCTTATTCTATATATTATTAAATTTGTCCCAATATCCATTGAAAAAAAGCCTCAAGCACAAGGCCGTAGAAAAATCTTACAGGGAATGCTTCAGGTGCCACACCCAATATCCACACTCACCTCACCACTTCAGGAAAGACAGAAGAAAGGGTCTAAAAAGAAATCTGTATTGTTTAATCAGATTCTTATTCTATATATTATTAAATTTGTCCCAATATCCATTGAAAAAAAGCCTCAAGCACAAGGCCGTAGAAAAATCTTACAGGGAATGCTTCAGGTGCCACACCCAATATCCACACTCACCTCACCACTTCAGGAAAGACCAGTCCAAATTCCCAACTTCAGTGCCTAAATGTATTTTCCAAAAGAACTTTTTCTGGCCACTGAAGCCCTATTTACTACCCATTTAATAGACACAGAAGTATCACCTTCCTACCTCCAGTTCAGTTCACTCAGTCCTGTCCGACTCTTTGTGACCCCATGAACTGCAGCACGCCAGGCCTCCTTGTCCATCACCA
>SJYC01011893.1:0-16532 GCA_006408675.1 Madoqua kirkii | reverse complement strand
TTTCTGCTTCCAGTTCATTTCAGATTTGTTTGCTCATTTCCTCGCAGAGCCTCCAGGAGTCTGTGGAGCGGGCTGCGTGGCTTGGAGGGAGCAGCGTCTGTCTGTCCACCACTGTCCTGCCTCAGCGCAGGTTAGGAAGCGCCCATGGGTTTAGTGGACGAGCAGCCTGGGGGCCATGCTGGCCGCTGACCCTTGCTCCTCTGTGCATTCTGCTCACTGAGGGAGAATCCCTGTCATGAATATTCCTCTGAGTTTCCCTCTCTGCAGCCTGTAATCGAGTGCTCAGCACCGCGGCCCCTGACCCTGGCTCTCAGTGAATTCTGGTTTCTTTAGACAGAGGAGAGACACCCACGTGATCCACCACTGAGTCCCCGGGACGCCCACAGCAGCGTGAAGGGGCAACGCCGCCTCTCCCCTTCCCTGCAGCCTCTGCTTGTAGGAAATCCTTAACGTGGAGCCTGCAGGCCATGGATGGACATCAGGTCTGATATGGAGTCTCTGGATTCGATGCAAAGCTGTATGTTGACCTGCAGATGTGTGGACTTGTCTGAGGAGAGGCCCAGTAGGATTCCAAGGGGGCATATGCATCAGAAACCCTTCAGCTCGGGCCTTCCTTCCAGTCTGGTCCCCGACACGGGGCAGGAAAGAGCGCTGAGGCTAACTGGGTCTCAGCGTCAAAGGGTGAGAAGGAACTAACCCGCGCCATCTGACGACACAGGAGCATCTCTCCCTCACAGGGAGACCCTCCTCCTGGGGCAGCTCAGACTGCTCATCACTGGGTGGGCATCAGGGAGGGGCCAGGCCCCTGCAGAGCTGACGGCTCAGCGGGAAGGTTTCAGGAGCCCCCGCCTCACCTGCTCAGGCCTGAGAGCACTTTGCAGGACTCAGTGATCTTGCTGCTGCTGCTGCTAAGTCACTTTAGTCGTGTCCAACTCTGTGTGACCTCATAGACTGCAGCCCACCAGGGTCCCCGTCCCTGGGATTCTCCACGCAAGAACACTGGAGTGGGTTGCCATCTCCTTCTCTAATGCATGAAAGTGAAAAGTGAAAGTCAAGTAGCTCAGTCGTGTCTCATTACTTGAGACCCCACCGACTAGAGCCCACCAGGCTCGTCCGTCCATGGATTTTCCAGGCAAGAGTATTGGAGTGGACCAGAGGTAATCAAAACATCAAAGGGTTACTCTAAAGACCCCCAGTAAATCCAAGTCCTCTGATACCCTGGGGAGGGCACCCACCCAGAGGCAGTTACTGGGAGTTCCCTGGACGCGTTAACACACTGTCTGCCCCTGGATACAGACCATTCTCTCTGTAACTTGAGGGGCTCGCCCTGCCTCCACTTGGGGTGAGCTGCCTTGCAGGCCTGAGGGCTGGAACCTGGGAGGTCCCACAGCGACATCGTGTGGCCATAGTAGGAACTGCACTGCGTTTGTCCCCTCTGAGCTCACAAGCATTCACACCCCTGGGAACTCTGGACCTTCCTTTCTTCAGAAGCATCTGTGGGAAACCCTGGTTGCACATATCCCTCCTTCTCCTCCCGCCTTCCATCTTTCCCAGCATCAGAGTCTTTTTCAGGGAGTCAGCTCTTCACATAAGGTGGCCAAAATACTGGAGCTTCAGTATTAGCATCAGCGTTTCCAATAAATATGCAGAACTGATTTCCTCTGGGACTGACTGGTTGATCCTGCAGTCCAAGGGGCTCTCAGCAGCCTTCTCCAGCTAATGCCAGTGTTAAAAGCATCAATTCTTTGGCGCTCAGGCTTTTTATTGTCCAGCTCTCACACCTGTACTTGACTACGCGAAAACCGTAGCTGTGACCAGATGGACCTCGGTAGGCAAAGTAATGTGCTCTCAGCAGCCTTCTCCAGCTAATGCCAGTGTTAAAAGCATCAATTCTTTGGCGCTCAGGCTTTTTATTGTCCAGCTCTCACACCTGTACTTGACTACGCGAAAACCGTAGCTGTGACCAGATGGACCTCGGTAGGCAAAGTAATGTCTCTGCTTTTCAATCTGTTATCTAGATTGGTCATAACTTTCCTTCCAAGGAGTAAGTATCTGTTAATTTCACGATGCAGTCACCCTCTGCAGTGATGATTATAGAGAATCAATAAGTAGAAACGTGTGGGCAGTTCAGAAATGGCCATAAATTGGTCTGATACGAACACAAAGATTTCAGAGGTTCACCATGCAGGTGAAAACAGAACCATATTGGAAAAGCAGAAGGTTAGCAGAGGTCTGGGCAGAGAACACCCACCCTCAGGACAGGCAGTAAGACCTCCAGAGGGGAACAGAAATGCAGGGTAGGAAACACAAGATGCCCTCCATGATGGATGAAATCTGCACGCTTAGCTGAAAGGAGGGTAACGTGTTCCAGGAAAGCGGATGCAAAATGCTCAGGACTAAGATGGACTGAAGACATAAGAAGATTACAAGCAGAATTCCACAGCTTTTAAGGAATGTTGGGCAAACACCAGCCCCCAGTCCTGGGCCATGGGTGGGGAGGCCGTGGCCATCTGCTCAGTGTGAGCCCTGTCTCTGGGAAGCATCCTAAGCCCAGCGATGCAGGAGCAGTATCTGCAAACACCTGAGGGGAAGAAAGTCACCCCTGAAACAGCACCTGGGACACGGCATCCCTCAAGTCCCGGAAGACAGGCAAGCAGGCCCCACCCACGGACAGGAGGCCAGAGCGGACCCCTGGCTCCCTGACAAAGCCTGGCAGGACCCATCCCTCGGGACTGGCTCACATCAAAGAAGAGCCAGGCAGAGGCCCTGATGGGAGCCCATAAAGTAGGGATTAATCCTGAGTGATTGCAAATGGTGATCAGAGCAGGGACCAGCGGTGGATGCCTGGAGACAACCATGTGACCTGCGGAGTCTCCCTTCATCCCCACGCTAATGCTTCTGGCATCTTCCAAGGGGACCGGAAGATTTTTATCATACCTCCGTCATAAGGTTCTTTTGAAAACTGTTTTTCCCTCTCTTGGTTTGTGTTATTCCCACCCTGCCACCCTGTGAAGGAGAGACTGGACTCCACTGATGTCCCCAATTCCCACAAGAAAGAAGATCTGGGAAACTCAGTGTATCTTTTGATGCTTTATTTCAAATGGACATACATGCTGTGCTACAGAATTTCTGTCTTTCCTTTACTTGCTGAATATTACATTTGTGAAAATTCAATCACCTTTCTTTATATGAACCCTTTGAATCTTGTGTCGGGTACCAAGTTTGCAGGCATAAGCCTCCATCCTACTTACTGACCGTCTTAGCTGTGGACACCGGGGGAGCCCCCACCTTTCTCCCCAGGAGCCAGGCCCTGCCAGCATCCTCCTATGTGGTTCAGGCTCTGAGTGCCTGCCTAGTGGGGCCAGGGTCCCATCACATGCAAAGGGGTTTAGAGCTACTCCCATGTCCAGGATCCGATGTGAGCATCAGTGGGGCATGTCTGAATGATACTCAGAGTGTCTGCCAACACATAAGAAAGGCCCCTTGTACCACTCGCCACCTTCACTGTGCCTGGTTGGAGAGTCTTGGTCCCAGGTCCCCCGTCTCTGCCTCCTGTCCTGACCCGGCCCTGCCTCTCAGGGCCCAGGCCCCACACCTTGAAGGTGAATGCCCCTCGTCACGATCCCCGAACCTTTCTGCTTCCACTTCATTTTAGAATTGTTTGCTCCTATCCTCCCAGAGCCTCCAGGAGTCTGTGGAGCGGGCTGCGTGGCTTGGAGGGAGCAGCGTCTGTCCGTCCACCAAGGTCCTGCCTCAGCCCAGGTTAGGAAGCGCCCAGGGGCTTAGTGGAGGAGCATGCTGGAGGTCATGCTGGCCGCTGACCCTTCCTCCTCTGGGCGTTCTGCTCACTGAGGGAGAATCCCTGTTATGAATATTCCTCTGAGTTTCCCTCTCTGCAGCCTGTAATCGAGTGCTTAGCACCTCGGCCCCTGCCCCTGGCTCTCAGTGAATTCTGGTTTCATTAGACAGAGGAGAGACACCCGTGTGATCCACCACTAAGTCCCCGGGACGCCTACAGCAGGGTGAAGTGGCAACGCCGCTCTGCCGCCTTCCTTCTGTCCCCTTCCCTGCGGGCTCCGCTTATATGAAAAGCAACGTGGAGCCTGCAGGCCATGGATGGACATCAGGTCTGATATGGGGTCTCTGAATTTGACGAAAAGCTGTGTGTTGACCTGCAGATGTGTGGACTTGTCAGAGGAGAGGCCCAGCAGGATTCCAAGGAGGAATACCCACCAGAAGCCCTTCAGCTCCGGCCTTCCTTCCGGTCTGGTCCCCGACGTGGAGCAGGAAAGAGTGCTGAGGCTAACTGGGTCTCAGCATCACAGGGTGAGAAGGAACTAACCCGCGCCATCTGACGACACAGGAGCACCTCTCCCTCACAGGGAGGCCCTCCTCCGGGGCAGCTCAGACTGCTCATCACTGGGTGGGCATCAGGGAGGGGCGAGACCCCTGTTTAGCTTATGGCTCAGCGGGAAGGTTTCAGGAGCCCCCGACTCACCTGATCAGGCCTGAGACCACTTTGCAGGGCTCAGTGATCCTGCTGCTGCTGCTGCTAAGTCGATTCAGTTGTGTCTGACTATTTGTGACCCCATAGACGGCAGCCCACCAGGCTTCCCCGTCCCTGAGTGTCTTCAGGCAAGAACACTGGAGTGGGTTGCCATTTCTTTCTCCAATGCCTGAAAGTGAAAAGTGAAAGGGAAGTCGCTCAGTCATGTCCCATTCTTCGCGACCCCGTGAACTAGAGCCCTCCAGGCTTATCCATCCATGGATTTTCCAGGAAAGAGTTTTGGAGTGGACTAGAGGTAATGAAAACATCAAAGGAGATGAAGGCTAACTCTAAAGACCCCCAGTAAATCCAAGTCCTTTCATACCCTGGGGAGCTCATACCCTGGGGAGGGCACCCACCCCGAGGCAGTTACTGGGAGTTCCCTGGACAGGTTAACACACTGTCTGCCCCTGGATACAGACTTTTCTCTCTGTAACTTTAGGAGGTCGCCCTGCCTCCACCTGGGGTCAGCTGCCTGCAGGCCTGAGGGCTGGAACCTGCGAGGTTCTGCACCGACATCGTGTGGCGGCAGCAGGAACTGCATGGCGTCGGTCCCCTCTGAGCTCCAAAGCATTCACACACGTGGGACCCCTGGGCCTTCCTTTCTTCAGAAGCCTCTGCGGGAAATGCCAGCTCCACGTGTCCTGAATTCTACCTCTCTACCCTGCCACTCAGGTGAGGTGCTGAGGAGAGAGGTCTCCTGGACAGGAGCTCCCAGTAGGCAAGGCATCTGTGTCCCAGATCTTCCAATCCGGAAAAGCTGCTAAAATGGTGCCACACAGGAGCAGTCCAGGCTGCAGGCTTCACATCAGCTCCAGGAACAAGCTCTCAGTGAGGCCACACACATACGTGCACCCACCCTCCCAGTCCTTTAAACAGATTCCCACGCAGGACAGGTCATGGTCCCTGAGAAGGTCTTCGGCATTCAGTCCCTCACTCGTGTGCAACTCACTGTGACCCCGTGGACCGCAGAACGCCAGGCTTCCCTGTCCTCCACCATCTCCTGGAGGTGGTCAAACCCATGTGCATCGGGTTGGTGATGCCACCCAACCATCTCATCCTCTGTCGTCCTCTTCTCCTCCCGCCTTCAATCTTTCCCAGCATTAGGGTCTTTTCCAGGGTGTCGGCTCTTCGCATCAGGTGGCCAAAACATTGGAGCTTCAGTGTTAGCATCAGCGTTTCCAATGACTATTCAGGACTGATTTCCTCTGGGAGTCACTGGTTTGATCCTGCAGTCCAAGGGACTCTCAAGAGCCTTCTCCAACTGATGCCACAGTTAAAAGCATCAGTTCTTTGGCACTCGGGTCTTTATTGTCTAGCTCTCACATCGGTACATGACTACCGGAAAACCATAGCTTTGACTAGACGGACCTTTGTAGGCAAAGTGATGTCTCTTCTTTTTAAAACACCGTCGAGGTTTTTCCACTGCATTTCTTCTAAGAAGCAAGCATCTTTTCTTCTCATGGCTGCAGTCACCGTCTGCAGTGATTTTGGAGCCAAGAAAATAAAGTCTCCCACTGTTTCCATTGTTTCCGCACATGTTTGCCATGGAGTGACGGACTGGATGCTATGATCTTGGGTTTTTGAAGCCAGCTTTTTGACTCTCCCCTCTCACCTTCTTGAAGAGGCTCTTTAATTCCTCTTCACTTTCTGCCCTGGCCTGGTGTCATCTGCATATCTGAGGCTATCTCTGCAATCTTGATTCCAGTTTGTGCTTCACCCAGCCCAGCATTTCACAGGATATACTCTGCAGATAAGTTAATAAGCAGAGTGACAATATACAGCCTTGATGTCCTCTTTCCCAATTTGGAACCAATCCAGTGTTCCTTGTCCATTTCTGACAGTTGCTTCTTGGCCTGCATAGAGATTTCTCAGGAGGCAGGTAAGGTGGTCTGGAATTACCATCTCCACACCCTCAAAGGCTTTGGTATCCTCAGCAAAGCACAAGTAGGTGTTTTTCTGAAATTCTCTTGCTTTTCTGATGATCCAGCAGATGTTGGCCTTGGGTCTCTGGTTCCTCTGTCTTTTCTGAACCCACTTCTACATTTGGAAGCTCCCAGTTCACGCACTCTTGAAGCCCACCTTGAAGTATTTTGAGCGTCACCTTGCCTGCCTGTGAATAAGTGTACATGGGTGGTGGATTGAGCATGCTTTGGCTTCGCTTTTCTTTGGGACTGGAATGAAAACGGATCTTGATTGACTAGATGAACCTTCGTTGGCAAATTACTGTCTCTGCTTTTCAATGTTTTCTAGGTTGGTCATAAGTTTCCTTCCAAGGAGTAAGCATCTGTTAATTTCACCATGCAGTCACCCAATGCAGTGATCATTATACAGAGAATCAATAAGTAGAAATGGGTGGACAGTTCAGAAATGACCAGAGATTCCTCTGATATAACAACAAACACAAAGATTTGAGAGGCTCACCATGCAGGTAAAAACGGAACCATATGGAAAAGCAGAAGGTGAGCAGAGGTCGGGGCAGAGAACACCCAGCGTCAGGACAGGAAGTAAGATCCCCAGAGGGGAACAGAAATGCAGGGTATGAAACACAAGACGCCCTCCATCATGGAGGAAATCTGCACGCTTAGCTGAAAGGAGGATATCATGTTCCAGGAAAGCGGATGCAAAATGCTCAGGACTAAGATGGACTGAAGACGTAAGACGATCACAAGCAGAATTTCACGGATATTAAGGAATGTTGGGCAAACACCAGCCCCCAGTCCCGGGCCATGGGTGGGGAGGCCGTGGCCATCTGGTCAGTGTGAGCCCTGTCTCTGGGAAGCATCCTAAGCCCAGCAATGCAGGAGCAGTATCTGCAAACACCTGAGGGGAACAAAGCCACCCCCGAAACAGCACCTGTGGACACGGCATCCTTCAAGTTCCGGAAGACAGGCAAGCAGGCCCCACAGGACAGGAGGCCAGAGCTGCAGACCACTGGCTCCCTGACAAAGCCTGGCAGGACCCATCCCTCGGGACTGGCTCACATCAAAGAAGAGCCCTGGAGAGGCCCTGATGGGAACCCATAAAGTAGGGATTAATCCTGAGTGATTGCAAATGATGATCAGAGCAGGGACCAGTGGCGGATGCTGGAGACATCCATGTGACCTGCGGAGTCTCCCTTCATCCCCACGCTAATGCTTCTGGCATCTTCCAAGGGGACCGGAAGATTTTTATCAAACCTGCGTCATAAGTTTCTTTTGAAAACTGTTTTTCCCAGTATTGGTTTGTGTTATTCCCACCCTGCCACCCTGTGAAGGAGAGGCTGGACTCCACTGATGTCCCCAATTCCCACAAGAAAGAAGATCTCGGAAACTCAGTGTATCTTTTGATGTTTTATTTGAAATGGACATATATGCTGTGCTACTGACTTTTTCTTTCCGTTTACTTGATGAATATTACATTTTTGAAAATTCAGTCACCTTTCTTTATATCAATCCGTTGCATCTTGTGTCTGATACCTAGATTGCAGGCATAAGCCGCCACCCTACTTACTGACGGCCTTAGCTGTGGACACCGGGGGAGCCCCCACTTTCCTCCCCAGGAGCCCGGCCCTGCCAGCATCCTCCTATGTGGTCCAGGCTCTGAGTGCCTGCCTAGTGGGGCCAGGGTCCCATCACACGCAAAGGGGCTTAGACCTACTCCCATCTCCAGGATTCAATGTGAGCATCAGTGGGGCATGTCTGAAGGATACTCAGAGAGTCTCCCAACACATAAGAAAGGCCCCGGGTACCACTCGCCACCATCACTGTGCCTGCTGGCAGAGTCTTGGATCCAGGTCCCCCGTCTCTGCCTCCTGTCCAGACCAGGCCCTGCCTCTCAGGGCCCAGGCCCCACACCTGGTGGGTGAATCCCCCTCGTCCTGATCCCCGAACCTTTCTGCTTCCACTTCACTTCAGAATTGTTTGCTCCTTTCCTCACAGAGCCTCCAGGAGTCTGTGGAACGGGCTGCGTGGCTTGGAGGAAGCAGCATCTGTCTGTCCACCACAGTTCTGCCTCAGCGCAGGTTAGGAAGCGCCCATGGGCTTAGTGGACAAGCAGCCTGGGGGCCATGCTGGCCGCTGCCCTTGCTCCTCTGGGCGTTCTGCTCACTGAGGGAGAATCCCTGTCATGAATATTTCTCTGAGTTACCCTCCTGCAGCCTGTAATCGAGGGCTCAGCACCGCGGCCCCTGACCCTGGCTCTCAGTGAATTCTGGTTTTATTAGACAGAGGAGAGACACCCACGTGATCCACCACCGACTCCCCGGGACACCCACTGCAGCGTGAAGGGGCAACGCCGCATCTCCCCTTCCCTGTGGCCTACGCTTGTAGGAAATCCTTAACGTGGAGCCTGCAGGCCATGGATAGATATCAGGTCTGATATGGAGTCTCTGAATTCGACGCAAAGCTGTGTGCTGACCGGCAGATGTGTGGACTTGTCAGAGGAGAGGCCCAGCAGGATTCCAAGGGGGCATATGCACCAGAAGCCCTTCAGCTCGGGCCTTCCTTCCGGTCTGGTCCCCTAAGGGAACCAGCAAAGAGCGCTGAGGCTAACTGGGTCTCAGCATCAGAGGGTGAGAAGGAACTAACCTGCCCAATCTGAGGACACAGGAGCATCTCTCCCTCACAGGGAGGCCCTCCTCCGGGGCAGCTCAGACTGCTCATCGCTGGGTGGGCATCAGGGAGGGGCGAGGCCCCTGCAGAGCTGTCGGCTCAGCGGGAAGGTTTCAGGAGCCCCCGCCTCACCTGCTCAGGCCTGAGAGCACTTTGCAGGACTCAGTGATCCTGCTGCTGCTGCTGCTAAGTCGCTTCAGTTGTGTCCGACTATTTGTGACCCCATAGAGGGCAGCCCACCAGACTCCCTTGTCCCTGGGATTCTCCAGGCAAGAACATTGGAGTGGGTTGCCATTTTCTTCTCCAATGTATGTAAGTGAACAATGAAAGTAAAGTCTCTCAGTCATGAGCCACCCTTTGCGACGCCATGAACTAGAGCCCACCAGGCTCGTCCGTCCATGGATTTTCCAGGAAAGAGTTTTGGAGTGGACTAGAGGTAATCAAAACATCAAAGGGGATGAAGGCTTACTCTAAAGACCTCCAGGTAAATCCAAGTCCTCTCATACCCTGGGGAGAGCACCCACCCCGAGGCAGTTACTGGGAGTTCCCTGGACAGGTTGACACATTGTCTGCAGCTGGATACAAACATTTCTCTCTGGAATTTCAGGGGTTTGCCCTGCCTCCACCTGGGGTGACCAGCCTACAGGCCTGAGAGCTGGAACCTGGGAGGTTCTGCACCGACATCGTGTGGCGGCAGCAGGAACTGCATGGAGTTGGTCCCCTCTCAGCTCAGGATTCACACCCATTGGACCCCTGGGCCTTCCTTTCTTCAGAAGCAACTGCGGGAAATCCCACCTTCACGTGTCCTGAATTTTATCTCTTAACCCTGCCACCCAGGTTATGCGCTGAGGATAGAGGTCTCCTGGACAGGAGCTCCCAGTAGGCAAGAAATCTGTGTCCCAGATCTTCCAATCTGAAAAAGCTGCAAAGATGGTGCCACACAGGAGCAGTCCAGGCTGCAGGCTCCACATCAGCCCCAGGAACAAGCTCTCAGTGAGGCCCCACCCATCCCTGCACCCACACTCCAGTCAGGTAAACAGATTCACATGCCGAACAGGTCATCGTCCCTGAGAAGGTCCTCGGCATTCAGTCTCTCACTCGTGTCCAACTCACTGTGACCCCGTGGACTGCAGCTCCTCAGGCTCCCCTTCCTCCACCAGCCCCCGGAGGTGGTCAAACCCATGTGCATCGGGTCGGTGATGCCACCCAACCATCTCATCCTCTGACATGCCCTTCTCCTCCCACCTTCAGTCTTTCCCAGCATCAGGGTCTTTTCCAGGGAGTCGGCTTTTCACATCAGGTGGCCAAAATATTGGAGCTTCAGTGTTAGCATCAGCGTTTCCAATGACTATTCAGGACTGATTTCCTCTGGGATTAACTGGTTTGATCCTGCAGTCCAAGGGACTCTCAGGAGCCTTCTCCAGTTGATGCCACAGTTAAAAGCATCAATTCCTTGGTTCTCACGCTTTTTATTGCCCAGCTCTCACATCCGTACATGACTACGGGAAATCATAGCTTGGACAAGACAGACCTTTGTAGGCAAAGTAATGTCTCTTCTTTTTAAAACACCGTCGAGGTTTTCCATTGCTTTCCTTCCAAGAAGCAAGCACCTTTTCTTCTCATGGCTGCAGTCACCGTCTGCAGTGATTTTGGAGCCAAGAAAATAAAGTCTCTCACTGTTTCCATTGTTTCCGCACCTGTTTGCAATGAAGTAATGGACTGGATGCTAGGATCTTGGTTTTCTGAGCCAGCTATTTCACTCTCCCCTCTCACCTTCATCGAGAGGCTCTTTAATTCCTCTTCACTTTCTGCCCTGGCCTGGTGTCATCTGCATATCTGAGGCTATCTCTGCAATCTTGATTCCAGTTTGTGCTTCACCCAGCCCAGCATTTCACAGGATATACTCTGCAGATAAGTTAATAAGCAGGGTGACAGTATACAGCCTTGATGTCCTCTTTCCCAATTTGGAACCAATCCAGTGTTCCTTGTCCATTTGTAACCATTGCTTCTTGGCCTGCATAGAGATTTCTCAGGAGGCAGGTAAGGTGGTCTGGAATTATCATCTCCACACCCTCAAAGGCTTTGGTATCATCAGCAAAGCACAAGTAGGTGTTTTTTCTGAAATTCTCTTGCTTTTCTGATGATCCAGCAGATGTTGGCGTTGGGTCTCTGGTTCCTCTGTCTTTTCTGAACCCACTTCTACATTTGGAAGCTCCCAGTTCACACACTGTTGAAGCCCACCTGGAAGTATTTTGAGCGAAACCTTGCCTGCCTGTGAATAAGTGTACATGGGTGGTGGATTGAACATGCTTTGCATTGCTTTTCTTTGGGATTGGAATGAAAATGGATCTTGCCTTGACTAGATGAACCTTCGTTGGCAAATTACTGTCTCTGCTTTTCAATATGTTTTCTAGGTTGGTCATGAGTTTCCTTCCAAGGAGTAAGCGTCTGTTAATTCCACGATACAGTCACCATCTGCAGTGATCATTATCCAGAGACTCAATAAGGAGAAATGGGTGGACAGTTCAGAAATGGCCAGAAATTCGTCTGATATAACAACAAACACAAAGATTTGAGAGGCTCACGATGAAGGTAAAAACGGAACCATACTGGAAAAGCAGAAGGTTAGCAGAGTTCGGGGCAGAGAACACCCAGCCTCAGGACAGGAAGTAAGATCCCCAGAGGGGAACAGAAATGCAGGGTATGAAACACAAGACGCCAGACATGATGGAGCAAAACATGCACACTTAGCTGAAGGAGGATAACATGTTCCAGGAAAGCGGATGCAAATGCTCAGGACTAAGATGGACTGAAGACCTAAGATGATCACAAGCAGAATTCCACGGGTTTTAAGAAATGTTGCGAAAACACCAGCCCCCAGTCCCGGGCCATGGGTGGGGAGGCCATGGCCATCTGGTCAGTGTGAGCCCTGTCTCTGGGAAGCATCCTAAGCCCAGCGATGCAGGAGCAGTATCTGCAAACACCTGAGGGGAACAAAGTCACCCCTGAAACAGCACCTGGGACACGGCATCCCTCCAGTCCGGGAAGACAGGCAAGCAGGCCCCACAGGACAGGGGGCCAGAGTTGCGGACCCCTGGCTCCCTGACAAAGCCTGGCAGGACCCATCCCTAGGGACTGGCTCACATCAAAGAAGAGCCAGGGAGAGTCCCAGACGGAAGCCCATAAAGTAGGGATTAATCCTGAGTGATTGCAAATGGTGATCAGAGCAGGGACCAGCGTCGGATGCCTGGAGACATCATGTGACCTTCGGAGTCTCCCTTCATCCCCACGCTAATGCTTCTTGCATCTTTCGAGGGGACTGGGAGATCACTATCAAATCTGCGTCATAAGTTTCTTTTGAAAACTGTTTTTCCCTGTCTGGGTTTGTGTTATTCCCACCCTGCCACCCTGTGAAGGAGGGGCTGGACTTCACTGATGTCCCCAATTCCCACAAGAAAGAAGATACGGGAAACTCAGTGTATCTTTTGATGTTTTATTTGAAATGGACATATATGCTGTGCTACTGAATTTTTTCTTTCCGTTTACTTGCTGAATATTACATTTGTGAAAACTGAGTCACCTTTCTTTATTTGAACCCATTGCATCTTCCCTCTGGTACCTAGCTTGCAGGCATAAGCCTCCACCCTAGTTACTGACCGTCTTAGCTGTGGACACCGGGGGAGCCCCCACCTTCCTCCCCAGGAGCCAGGCCCTGCCAGCATCCTCCTATGTGGTCCAGGCCCTGAGTGCCTACCTAGTGTGGCCAGGGTCCCATCACATGCAAAGGGGTTTAGAGCTACTCCCATGTCCAGGATCCGATGTGAGCATCAGTGGGGCACGTCAGACGGATACTCAGAGAGTCTCTCGACACATAAGAAAGGCCCCGTGTACCACTCGCCACCATCACTGTGCCTGGTGCCAGAGTCTTGGCCCCAGGTCCCCCGTCGCTGCCTCCCGTCCTGACCCGGCCCTGCCTCTCAGGGCCCAGACCCCACACCTTGAGGGTGAATCCCCCTCGTTACGATCCCCAAACCTTTCTGCTTCCACTTTATTTCAGAATTGTTTGCTCGTTTCCTCGAAGAGCCTCCAGGAGTCTGTGGAGCGGGCTACGCGGCTTGGATGGAGCAGCGTCTGTCTGTCCACCACGGTCCTGCCTCAGCGCAGGTTAGGAAGCGCCCAGGGGCTTAGTGGACAAGCAGCCTGGGGGCCATGCTGGCCGCTGACCCTTCCTCCTCTGGGCGTTCTGCTCACTGAGGGAGAATCCCTGTTATGAATATTCCTCTGAGTTTCCCTCTCTGCAGCCTGTAATCAAGGGCTCAGCACCGTGGCCCCTGCCCCTGGCTCTCAGTGAATTCTGGTTTCATTAGACAGAGGAAACACACCCGAGTGATCCACCACTGAGTCCCCGGGACACCCACAGCAGCGTGAAGGGGCAACGCCGCACTGTCACCTTCCCTCTGTCCCCTTCCCTGTAGGCTCTGCTTATACACTTAAGGTGGACCTGCAGGCCATGGATAGACAGTAGATTTGATATGGGGTCTCTGAATTTGACACAAAGCTGTGTGCTGACCTGCAGATGTGTGCACTTGTCTGAGGAGAGGCCCAGCAGGATTCCAAGGGGGCATATGCACCAGAAGCCCTTCAGCTCGGGCCTTTTTCCCGGTGTCGTCCCCGACACAGAGCAGGAAAGAGCGCTGAAGCTAACTGGGTCTCAGCGTCAGAGGGTGAGAAGGACCTAACCGGCGCCATCTGATGACACAGGAGCATCTCTCCCTCACAGGGAGGCCCTCCTCCTGGGGCAGCTGAGATGTTCATCGCTGGGTGGGCATCAGGGAGGGGGGAGGCCCCTGCAGTGCTGATGGCTCAGGGGGAAGGTTTCAGGAGCCCCCGCCTCACCTGCTCAGGCCTGAGACCACTTTGCAGGACTCAGTGATCCTGTTGCTGCTGCTGCTAAGTCACCTCAGTCGTGTCTGACTATTTATGACCCCATAGAGGGCAGCCCACCAAGCTTCCCCGTCCCTGAGTGTCTTCAGGCAAGAACACTGGAGTGGGTTGCCATTTCTTTCTCCAATGCCTGAAAGTGAAAACTGAAAGTGAAGTCGCTCAGTCATGTCCCACTCTTCGCGACCCCTTGAACTAGAGCCCACCAGGCTCGTCTGTCCATGAATTTTCCAGGCAAGAGTACTGGAGTTACTAAAGGTAATCAAAACATCAACGGGGATGAAGGCTTACTCTCAAGACACCCAGGAAATCCAAGTCCTCTCATATTCTGGGGAGGGCACCCACCCCGAGGCAGTTACTGGGAGTTCCCTGGACACCTTAACACACTCTCTGCCCCTGATACAGACTTTTCTCTCTGTAACTTTAGGAGGTCGCCCTGCCTCCACCTGGGGTCAGCTGCCTGCAGGCCTGAGGGCTGGAACCTGCGAGGTTCTGCAGCGACATCGTGTGGCGGCAGCAGGCATGGCGTCCGTCCCCTCTGAGCTCAGCAGCATTCACACCCATGGGTCCCCTGGGCCTTCCTTTCTTCAGAAGCATCTGCAGGAAATCCCGGCTCCACGTGTCCTGAATTTTACCTCTTAACCCTGCCACCCAGGTGATGGGCTGAGGACAGAGGTCTCCTGGACAGTAGCTCCCAGTAAGCAAAGCATCTGTGTCCCAGATCTTCCAATCCGGAAAAGCTGCTAAAATGGTGCCACACAGGAGCAGTCCAGGCTGCAGGCTTCACATCAGCTCCAGGAACAAGCTCTCAGTGAGGCCCCACCCATCCCTGCACCCACACTCCCGGTCCTTTAAACAGATTCCCATGCAGGACAGGTCATCGTACCTGAGAAGGTCCTCGGCATTCAGTCCCTCACTCGTGTCCAACTCACTGTGACCCCGTGGACCGCAGCACGCCAGGCTTCCCTGTCCTCCACCAGGCCCCGGAGGTGGTCAAACCCATGTGCATCGGGTCGGTGATGCCACCCAACCATCTCATCCTCTCTTGTCCTCTTCTCCTCTCGCCTTCAATCTTTCCAGCATCAGGGTCTTTTCCAGGGAGTCGGCTCTTCACATCAGGTGGCCCAAATATTGGAGCTTCAGTGTTAGCATCAGCGTTTCCAATGAATATTCAGGACTGATTTCCTCTGGGATTGACTGGTTTGATCCTGCAGTCCAAGGGACTCTCAGGAGCCTTCTCCAGTTGATGCCACAGTTAAAAGCATCAATTCTTTGGCACTCGGGCCTTTTATTGTCCAGGTCTCACACCTGTACAAGACTACCGGAAAACCATAGCTGTGACTAGACGGACCTCTGTAGGCAAAGTAATGTCTCTTCTTTTTAAAACACCGTTGAGGTTTTTCATTGCTTTTCTTCCAAGAAGCAAGCACCTTTTCTTCTCATGGCTGCAGTCACCGTCTGCAGTGATTCTGGCGCCAAGAAAATAAAGTCTCTCAGTGTTTCCATTGTTTCCGCATCTATTTGCCATGAAGTGATGGACTGGATGCTATGATCTTGGTTTTTTGAAGCCAGCTTTTTCACTCTCCCCTCTCACCTTCATGGAGAGGCTCTTTAATTCCACTTCACTTTCTGCCCTGGCGTGGTGTCATCTGCATATCTGAGGCTATCTCTGCAATCTTGATTCCAGTTTGTGCTTCACCCAGCCCAGCATTTCACAGGATATACTCTGCAGATAAGTTAATAAGCAGGGTGACATTATACAGCCCTGATGTCCTCTTTCCCAATTTGGAACCAATCCAGTGTTCCTTTTCCATTTCTAACTGTTGCTTCTTGGTCTGCATACAGATTTCTCAAGAGGCAGGTAAGGTGGTCTGGAATTACCATCTCCATACCCTCAAAGGCTTTGGTATCCTCAGCAAAGCAGAAGGAGATGTTTTTCTGAAATTCTCTTGCTTTTCTGATGATCCAGCAGATGTTGGCCTTGGGTCTCTGGTTCCTCTGTCTTTTCTGAACCCACTTCTATATTTGGAAGCTCCCAGTTCACGCACTCTTGAAGCCTACCTTGAAGTATTTTGAGCGTCACCTTGCCTGCCTGTGAATAAGTGTACAGGGGTGGTTGTTTGAACATGCTTTGCATTGCTTTTCTTTGGGATTGGAATGAAAATGGATCTTGCCTTGACTAGATGAACATTTGTTGGCAAATTACTGTCTCTGCTTTTCAATATGTTTTCTAGGTTGGTCACAAGTTTCCTTCCAAGGAGTAAGAGTCTGTTAATTTCTCCATGCAGTCACCCAATGCAGTGATCATAATCCAGAGACTCAATAAGTAGAAATGGGTGGACAGTTCAGAAATGACCAGAGATTCGTCTGATATAACAACAAACACAAAGATTCGAGAGGCTCACGATGAAGGTAAAAACGGAACCATACTGGAAAAGCAGAAGGTTAGCAGA
>SJYC01011889.1:0-15092 GCA_006408675.1 Madoqua kirkii | reverse complement strand
TAACATGAAGAAAGTTGCCCCATTCATTCTGTAACCATGATCATTAAATGAATTTAAACAGCACAAGAAAGCATATAGGAAAATGTCAATTAGAAGCATTCCTATGGAATTCTTAATAATAATAATAATAATAATAAAAGTACCTACTAGAACCTCTTCAGTTCAGTTCAGTTCAATTGCTAAGTCGTACCCTATTCTTTGTGACTCCATGAATCACAGCACGCCAGGCCTCCATGTTCATTACTGACTCCCGGAGTTCACTCAATCTCATGTCCATTGAGCTGGGTGATGCCATCCTACCATCTCATCCTCTGTTATCTCCTTCTCCTCCTGCCCCCAATCCTTCCCAGCATCAGGGTCTTTTCCTATGAGTCAGCTCTTTACATGAGATGGCCAAAGTATTGGAGTTTCGGCTTCAGCATCAGTCCTTCCAATGAACACCCAGGACTGATCTCCTTTAGGATGGACTGGTTGGATGTCCTTGCAGACCAAGAGACTCTCAAGAGTCTTCTCCAACACCACAGTTTAAAAGCATCAATTCTTTGGTGCTCAGCTTTCTTCACAGTCCAATTCTCACATCCATACATGACCACTGGAAAAACCATAGCCTTGACCAGACAGACTTTTGTTGGCAAAATAATATCTCTGCTTTTGAATATACTATCTAGGTTGGTCATAACTTTCCTTTCAAGGAGTAAGTGTCTTTTAATTTCATGGCTGCAGTCACCATCTGCAGTGTTTTTGGAGCCCCCAAAAATAAAGTCTGACACTGTTTCCATTTTTTCCCCATCTATTTCCCATGAAGTGATGGGACCAGATGCCATGATCTTAGTTTTCTGAATGTTGAGCTTTAAGCCAACTTTTTAATTCTCCTTTTTCAGTTTCATTAAGAGGCTTTAGTGTCGTAATAAAAAGATATGCGTTTTTATTCTGGAAAAATCAGACTGTATTTTCTAAAACTCATAAGATACAAATTAATAATAATCTAGAAATCCATTTCTTCAACCAAAAGGCTAGTTCATAATCTTAAAAGGCTGCCCTCTGTCCTAACTATACAATCAGTTAAAGTTCCTGCCTGCCTCATGTTATGATTTACCAACCAAGTCATAGAATTCACTGTCTTGGTATACAACTGAAACCTTCTTGGAGTATTACTGCTGTCCATTGGGATTCACTGTGCTCCCAGGCAGAGGCACAAGAAAATGGCTCTCTTTCAATAGCAGCTCAAATGTCCTCAAACCAGGAGATGACAGCCTGCACTCCTGTAAATAAGTGCATCCCCCCGGAGGCTTTTCTTAGGTCGGCATGACACAGTTAGTGTTCCCTTCTTTCTATGGGAAAAAAAAAAAAAAAGTAAATTGTTCCCTTCAAGAAAGGTACTATTAAGCTTCAGCTAGATGAGCAAGTGAGATTGTTCAGTCTAATGCCTACAGAAATACGATAACAGAAAAAAGGAGAGTTTAGGCAGAGGAGAAGTGTGAAAATAAGAAGGTCTTGATTTATTCAGAAAGAAAACTGGAGTAATAAGAATGACAACAAGGAATTAATGGCATATAATAATTGAATTGTTATAATAAAAAAAAAGCTGGAGGAAAAATAATTTCAATGTGGAGTATCTAAATAGACTTTTATGAGGACATTGGTTCATTTAATTTAACATATATATATGTGTATCTTTTTTCATGTTCTTATTTTTTATTTAGTAGCTATGCCTAGAATATGCCTCTGTGTACTAAGAATTATTGAAAATAAACATGACAGTTACACAAAAATTTTAATTGTGTATTTAAAAAGTGAATTAGGCCTATATGCCATAATGATTTATATGTGGTTGTGTATACATATAGAACTTCTCTGGTGGCTCAGAAGGTAAAGCGTCTGCCTACAACGCAGGAGACCTGGGTTTGATCCCTGGGTCGGGAAGATCCTCTGGAGAAGGAAATGGCATCCCACTCCAGTTCTCTTGCCTGGAAAATCCCATGGATGGAGGAACATACATATGGGCTTCTCTGGTGGCTTAGTAGTAAAGAATCCTCCTGCCAATGCAGGACATATGGGTTTGATTCCAGGGTCAGGAATATACCCCAGAGAAGGAAATGGCAACTCACTCTGGGGTTCTTGTCAGGGAAATCCCATAGGCAAAGGAGCCTTGTGGCTACTGTCCAGGGGATCACAAATAGTCAGACATTACATAGTGACTAAACAACAACAAATGCATCCGTAGACATACAGAGTATTGAAATAACATATCTATATGTTTCTCGAGAATTTTTAAAGTAATTTTAAACTTGTATATTCAATTTAAGGTTGAAGCTATCAGTTCAGTTCAGTTGCTCAGTCGTGTCCAACTCTTTGCGACCCCATGAATTGCAGCATGCCAGGCCTCCCTGTCCATCACCAACTCCCAGAATTGATTAAAACATAAGAAGAAACATATCAGTATTAGGAAATGTTGTATGTGCTTCTTTTATTCAAGCACTTTAAGACACTCGAGTTAAAAGTTGTAAAGACAGTTATAAACACAGCTAAGATTAGGCAAGCTTAATTTATTTGTTATTATATCAGAGGATTAGGTACATCAAAAGTTTATAATGCCATGTTCTCTTCCTTTCATAAGAATAAGGAACAGTGGAATTAATGACATTTAAGGAAGAGGCTATCTTTGCTAAATTATCAGTACATGATAATTAGAAAAATCTGTTGATAGAGAAACCAAGTTAATAATTTGAACAAGTTTCATGTTTTTAAGTAAAATATATAAATTTGAAGATTAAACAAGAAGACATACAGCAAAATTTTGTATCTAATTATTGAATCACGTTTATGGTATTCCAGATTTTATATTCAAATCATTCTTTCCTAAAACAAGAACAGCAAGGATAGAAATAACCTTGGCTCAAACTTACTTCAATATATAGGGAGATGTTCAGTCATTTGGTCGTGTCTGACTCTTTGCGACCCCATGAACTGCAACACACCAGGATTCCTGTCTTTCACTATCTCTCAGAGTTTGCTCAAACATATGTCCTTTGAGTCAGTGATACCATCCAACCATCTTATCTTGTGTCATCCACTTCTCCTATCCTCAATCTTTCCCAGCATCCGAGTTTTTTAGAGTGAATTGATTCTTCATATCAGATGGCCAACATATTGGAGCTTCAGCTTTAGTATCAGTCTTCCAAAAAATAGACATGTGTACCCCAATGTTCATCATAGCACTGTTTAAAATAGCCAGGACATTGAAGCAACCCAGATGTCCATCAGTAAATGAATGGTTAAGAAAGCAATGGTTCATATATACAGTGGAATATTGCCCAACCATTTAAAAGAATGCGTTTTAATAAATTATAATGAAGTGGATGAAACTGGAGCCTGTTATACAGAGTGAAGTAAGTCAGAAAGAAAAACACCAATACAGTATGCTAATGCATATATATGAAATTTAGAAAGAGGGTAACAATAACCCTGTATGTGAGACAGCAAAAGGGACACAAATGTACAGATCAGTCTTTTGGACTCTGTGGGAGAAGGCAAGGGTGAGATGATCTGAGAGAATAGTATTGAAACATATATATTATCATATGTGAAACAGATCACCAGTCCAGGTTCAATGCATGAGACAGGGTGCTCGGGGCTGGTGCACTGGGATGCTCCAGAGGGATGGGATGGGGAGGGAGGTGAGAGGGGGCTTCAGGATGGTGAACATATGTACACTCGTGGCAGATTCATGTCAAGTATGGCATAAAGCACTACAATATTGTAAAGTAATAAGCCTCCAATTTAAATAAAGTGAACAAAATTTTTTAAAAAAATCATAGTTGATGTCCTTTAGGTGTCAATGTATGGCAGAACCAATGCAGCGCTGTGAAATGGAATAAGCATTAAACAAAAAATAAAAATTAAAAAAAAAAAAAGAACCAATGATTAAAAAAATATAAAAAAAAAAAAGGAATGACTGGTTTGATCTCCTTGCTGTCCAAGGGATTCTCAAGTATTCTCCCGTATCACATTTAGAATTTCTAAAGGATACTAGTATAAATTCAGTTCAGTTGTCTGACTCTTTGTGACCCCATGGACTGCAACACACCAGGCCTCCCTGTCCATTACCAACTCCCTAAGTTTACTCAAACTCATGTCCATTGAGCAGGTGATGCCATCTGACCATCTCATCCTGTGTCATCACCTTCTCCTACTGCCTTCAATCTTTCCCAGCATCAGGGATTTTTTCAAATGAGTCAGTTCTTCATATCAGGTGGGAAAGGTATTCTAGTTTCAGCTTCAGCATCAGTTCTTCTAGTGAACACCCAAGACTGATCTCCTTTAGGATGGACTGGTTGGATCTCTTTGCTGTCCAAGGGACTCTCAAGTCTTCTTCATATATTTTGTCTACAAGAGACCCACCTCAAAACAGGGGACACATACAGACTGAAAGTGAAGGGCTGGAAAAAGATATTCCATGGAAATAGAGAACAAAAGAAAGATGGAGTAGCAATACTCATATCAGATAAAATAGACTTTAAAACAAAGGCTGTGAAAAGAGACAAAGAAGGACACTACATAATGATCAAAGGATCAATCCAAGAAGATATAACAATTATAAATATATGTGCACCCAACATAGGAGCACCGCAATATGTAAGACAAATGCTAACAAGTATGAAAGGGGAAATTAACAATAACACAATAATAGTGGGAAACTTTAATACCCCACTCACACCTATGGATAGATCAACTAAATAGAAAAGTAACAAGGAAACACAAACTTTAAGTGATACAATAGACCAGTTAGATCTAATTGATAGGACATTTTACCCCCAAACAATGAATTTCACCTTTTTCTCAAGTGCACACGGAACCTTCTCCAGGATAGAGCACATCCTGGGCCATAAATCTAGCGTTGGTGAATTAAAAAAAAGTTAAATTATTCCAAGCATCTTTTCTGACCATAATGCACTAGTAAGATTAGATCTCAATTATAGGAGAAAAACTATTAAAAATTCCAACATATGGAGGCTGAACAACACACTGCTGAAGAACCAACAAATCACAGAAGAAATCAAAAAAGAAATCAAAGTATGCATAGAAATGAGTGAAAATGAAAACACAACAACCTAAAACCTGTGGGACACTTGTAAAAGCAGTGCTAAAGTGAAAGTTCATAGCAATACAGGCATATCTCAAGAAACAAGAAAAAGGTCAAATAAATAACCTAACTCTACACTTAAACCTACCAGAAAAGGAAGAAATGAAGAACCTCAGAGTTAGTAGAAGGAAAGAAATCTTAAAAATTAGGGCAGAAATAAAGGTAAAAGAAACAAAAGTGACCATAGCAAAAATCAACAAAGCCAAAAGCTGATTCTTTGAAAGGATAAATAAAACTGACAAACCATTAGCCAGACTCATCAAGAAATGAATGGAGAAAAATCAAATCAATAAAATTAGAAATGAAAATGGAGAGATCACAACAGACAACACAGAAATGCAAGGGATCATAAGAGACTACTATCAGCAATTATATGCCAATAAAATGGACAGCATGGAAGAAATGAACAAATTCTTAGAAAAGTACAACTTCCCAAAACTGAACCAGGGAGAAATAGAAAATCTTAACAGACCCATCATCACAAGCACGTAAATTGAAACTAACCAGAAATCTTCCAGCAAACAAAAGCCCAGGTCCAGACAGCATCACAGCTGAATTCTACCAAAAATTTAGAGAAGAGCTAACACTTATCCTAATCAAACTCTTCCAGAAAATGGCAGAGGAAGGTAAACTTCCAAACTCATTCTATGAGGCCACCATCACCCTAATACCAAAACCTGACAAAGATGCCACAAAAAAGAGAAAACTACAGGCCGATACCACTGATGAACATAGATGCAAAAATACTTAACAAAATTTGAGCATGTGTCTTTTAATTTCACGGCTGCAGTCACCATCTGCAGTGATTTTGGAGCCCAAGAAAAATAAAGTCAGCCACTGTTTCCACCGTTTCCCCATCTATTTGCCATGAAATGACGGGACCAGATGCCATGATCTTCATTTTCTGAATGTTGAGTTTTAACTTAACTTTTTCACTCTCTTCTTTTACTTTCATCAACAGGCTCTTTAGTTCTTTGCTTTCTGCCATAAGGGTGGTGTCATTTGCTTGTCTGAGGTTACTGATATTTCTCCTGACACTCTTGATTCCAACTTGTGCTTCATCCAGTCCAGTGTTTCTCATGATGTACTCTGCATATCACTTAAAGAAGCAAAGTGACAATATACAGCCTTGACACACTCTTTCCCCAATTTGGAAACAGTCTGTTGTTCCATGTCCAGTTCTAACTGATGTTTCCTGACCTGCATACAGTTTTGTCAAGAGGCAAGTCAGGTGGTCTGGTATTCCCATCTCTTTAAAAATTTTTCAGAGTTTGTTGTGGTCCACACAGTCAAAGTCTTTGACATAGTCAATAAAGCAGAAGTAGATGTATAAATTAAAAACAGAAAATTTATTTTTTCTGATCAAGTAGAATACCCTAAGCAGTAAATTATCACTAAGTGGACAATGTACATTAAACACTTGCATCATTTATTCCACACTCTTACAAATTTTGACTGTGTTGTAGATTTATAATTATTTTGTATTATCATTCAGTTCAGTTCAGTTGCTCAGTCATGTCTGATTCTTTGTGACCCCATGGACTGCAGCATGTCAGTCTTCCCTGTCCATCACCAACTCCTGGAGCTTGCTCAAACTCATGTCCATCGAGTCAGTGATGTCATCCAAACATCTCCTTCTCTGATGTCCCTTTCTCCTCCTGCCTTCAATCATACGGGAGTCTTTTCCAGTGAGTCTACTCTTTGCATTAAGTAGTTGGAACTTCAGCTTCAGCATCAGTTCTTCCAATGAATATTCAGGGTTGATTTTCTTTAGGACTTATGGTTTGATCTCCTTGGTGTTCAACGGACACTCAAGAATCTTCTCTAACACCACAGTTCAAAAGCATCAATTCTTTGGTGTTCATCTTTCTTTACAGTTCAACTGTCACATCCATACATGACTACTGGAAAAACCATAGCTTTGACTAGACAGACTTTTGTTGGGAGAGTAACATCTCTATTTTTTAATAATGTATCATCATTAAAATACTCTACAATTTATATACTAAAGCTGTTTTAAAAGCCTGGAGAGTATAAATGGTCTTTATAGTTAATAGAAAGAACTTAGGGGCTCTAGTAGCTCATAAAAGACGGATTAAGGAGGTGTGGATTGAGAACATCAGTGGGGTTGGAACAGTAAGGCATGATCCAGGTCTTAATTGTGTGCCCTCTGAAAAAGCGTTTGCACACTGTAGTAGTTTCAATGTGATGGTCATGTCGCTTTATTGTGTATAAAGTCATATATAATGCTATTACACATTCTTAGAGATCTTAAAATGAAAAATCTAAATATTATTAAATAATAATGAGCTATTATTCAGTTAGAGGCTGCTAGATAGAGATGACCGAGAAAAGAGAAAGAATTAGACTATGTTTGGCCTAAAAACAATTTTTCACACAAATGAATTAAATTTAGGTGCCCTGAGCATTTTACTGCAAACAAATGCCTTATGTAATCATAAAAAAAATCAAAACAGTTGTCACTTTGATAGAGCTATAAATTTGCAATAAGCTGATATTTTCTAAATGGAACAATAAATTACTTTGCTAAACATTATAGTTTCAGTAGTTAAAAATGCAATTTATTAGATCTTTGGTTAGCATCAGATATTGAGATGTGTATAAGAGACAGCAACACAGAAATGCAAGGGATCATAAGAGACTACTATCAGCAATTATATGCCAATAAAATGGACAGCATGGAAGAAATGAACAAATTCTTAGAAAAGTACAACTTCCCAAAACTGAACCAGGGAGAAATAGAAAATCTTAACAGACCCATCATCACAAGCACGTAAATTGAAACTAACCAGAAATCTTCCAGCAAACAAAATAATAAACAGTGACAAATGGTGTGGTAGACCAATGTGAAATATTTAATGAGAGCACAGGTGTGAGACTAGAAAACTCAATCGTGATGTTGGTGAAGGTTCACTGGCCAGTGGGTGAATTATGATGGTTAAGCAGCTAAGACCCACAGAGCCTTGTTTTGACAAGAGAGAAAGGGGTGCTCAAAGCAATGAATCTTTACTTTGTGGTGAATGGCAACCTTGTGAGTGTCAGATGCTGTGTGAGGTCCTGGGGCCAGTGGTATCCCAAAGGGATGTGCACTCTCTACCCTCCTGAAGTTTGACATATAGTTGGGAGAAAAGAGTGCATCAGTCCTAGGTCCTCTGAGGAGCAGGCGTCCATGTTAGATTAAGCATTTAATCTATTTAGGGTATTTAATCTATTTAAGGTATTTAGGGCATTTCCTGTATGAAGAAAAGCAAGGGAGGGAGGCAGAAGAGGCTAGGAAGGAGTCAGACTGAAATGCAAGAATGATTTTGACATCAGGGAATCCTGGAGCCAAACTCGGCTGTCAGAGGAGTCCCCTGACTCTGAAATAAAAATCTGCTTTGGTGCCTCTGCTTGTGAAGACACACATTGGAAGCGTTGTGCCGTGGCGTGCTTCCCAGGTAGTGCTACTGGTAAAGAACACACCTCCCAATGCAGAAGATGTAAGAGATGTGGGTTTGATCCCTGGGTCGGGAAGATCCCCTGGAGGAGGGCACAGCAACCCCCTCCAGTACTCTTATCTGGAGAATCCCGTGGACAGAGGAGCCTGGTGAGCTACAGTCCACGGGGTCACAAAGGTCGGATATGACTGAAGTAACTTAGCATGCGTTCACACAGAAGGAAGGTTACCTAACAGGAGGTGGAGAGCTGTAATATCGCCTGTGGATGCGTGTGGCTCCTAACACACCTAGCGATAGAAGGCAGGTCCTCGAGGTTTGAGGAGGTGTGTGTTTTGTATATTCCTACCTAGCCATGTTTAACTGGGAGCAGTTTTCCATACTCTCCTAGTGTTTCTCCTGAACAAATCAGACATGAACAAATGTAAAAGCCACTTGATGCTTTATTGTTCCCTGCTACAGCAATCATCTCAAATATATATGTATATGTGGTGATCGTTATTGAATATATAGATGAGTTAGCAGAGAAGGCAATAGCACCCCACTCCAGTACTCTTGCCTGGAAAATCCCATGGATGGAGTTACAAATGAAAATAGTACAACTTAAAGCATACAATGAAGCTATGTTTGGCCAGAAGAGGTAATTTTAACTTCAAAAAATAATTTATGTCCAGGAAACAAGAAATTGCAAACTCAAAAGCCATTCCCTGGTGGCTCAGATGGTAAAGCGTCGGCCTGCAGTGCAGGAGACCCGGTTTCGATTCCTGGATCGGGAAGATCCCCTGGAGAAGGAAATGGCAATCCACTCCAGCACTCGTGCCTGGAAAATCCCATGGGTGGAGGAGCCTGATAGGCTACAGTCCATGGGGTCACAAAGAGTCGGACAGGACTGAGCGACTTCACTTCAAACTCAAAAGGGAAATGATATTTGAAAAAAATATTTGCAAAACAAAATATATTTACAGAAGAGTTATTATATTTAATTAGTTAAAATGTTTTAAATTAATTTAAAAGATAAAATTGAGCAAAGAATGTGAGTCAACTATTCACAAAGAAACCAATACTGAAGAGTCATGAAAAAATATTCTAACTAGTAGATTAATAAATTCTGATGATGATTTCTTCAAATTTCAACTTGACAAATACAGAAAAATTCAGACAAGATTGTAAAATGCTAATTAAAGCACAGAGATACAATAGAAACACTACTTTAATTCATCCAACTCATTAGAACTTTGGGTGTTTTCATAAAGAGTCTAACAAAATTAACAACCTACAGAGTTCTCAGTGATCTGATGCCAGATCCACATCTGATTACCACTATAACCTTTGCTTGTAGTGTTAGCACTAAATAGTTGAAATATATCTCCATACAAATTGCCTTTTAGCCTTGAAGTTATTACAGGGGTCAAGGAAAAATTTGTTTTCTTAAAAAATTAATACATACATGTTACATAGTTACAAATCTAAGCAATGATTTGAATGTACCAGATAAGTAGTGGTATTATCTTCATAGTAAACAGGCAACTGAGGCCAAGAGAGCTAAAAAACCGCACACAGTGAAAGTGAAAGTGAAGTCACTCAGTCGTGTCCGACTCTGCGTCGGTGGACTGTAGCCTACCAGGTTCCACCATCCATGGGATTCTCCAGGCAAGAATACTGGAATGGGTTGCCAAGGCACACAAAGACACACTAAATTGAACTAAGAGTTAAATATAGACTTCTTTTTGTAAGTAATATATGTGTGTGTGTCTGTGTCTGTGAAGTTATAAAGCTTGGGATTAACAAGCATTGGGAAAAGTTTATTCAACCAATTTTGTTATGTAGAAATGTCATATATTTATCAAACTTACCTCACTGAATATTTAAATGTGATTTTTGGTTGCAGAAAGCAGCAGACTGTGACATTATATTCTTCATGTTATAATTTGTTTCACATTTATACATGTTTAAACATTTTTGTTGTATTTAAAAAATTACAATGTTAAAATATTTTATATTTTAAAAATATTACCTTATTCAAAATATATTCTCCTGTTCCCCAAATCAGGAAAAAGAGATGACCTGCTACTATAGCAGACTTTTTTGCTGATAGATGTATTAAAAAGAAGAGTCTGAAGACAAAATTTATCTTCAAATATTGTGCGTCTAGACTTGAAAGAGCTTCAGAATTATTTTAATTGGTTTTTACTCTCTAGTGAAATAAAATGCCTGTCTTTATGAAAGAGGAAAGCTGAGCTAGTAAATTATTGAAGCTACAAAACTAGAATCTGGTTGAAAATTCACAATTTTAAGCACAGCAGTATAATTCTGGCAAGAATTAAAGGGAAGATTATGATTTGCACAAATATAAAAATTAATAATAATCAGACTCTAAATATATGTGTTCTTTAGGCACTAAAGAAATGCTTCTCAGCTGCCAGTTTTGGAAAGAGATGATCACTGTAACTGACCACAGTGTATGAAACTATATTCATCACTCACGGAACTATTTTATTGAACAGCTACCAATGTAGGAGATGAGACAGAGACGTGAGTTCAGTCCCTGATCGGGGAAGATCCCCTGGAGGAGGTCAATGGCAACCCACTCCAGTATTCTTGCCTGGAGAATCCTAGGGACAGAGGAGCCTAGCGCGCTACAGTCCCTAGGGTAGCAAAGAGTCCAACATGGCTGAAGCAGCTTAGCACGCACACATAGTGCAACAGATTCTATCTCTGGCCCTAACACACTAATATAAGGACAAAGTAATGTTGATGTGATTTCTACCCACATGGAGGATATAGGCCTGTGAAAAAGAAAGAAAGAGCTGAAATGATTGCAAAATATAAGGAAAGCAACCACTTTAGAAAACCACGTCCGATTAAGTTGCTTGGCAATGTAATAGGACAGAGCTTGGGCATAAATAGCGCAGAATATGCCTGGAGAATCCCAGGGACAGTGGAGCCTGGTGGGCTACCATCTATGGGGTCGCACAGAGTCAGACACAACTGAAGCGACTTAGCAGCAGCAGCAGCAGCAGCATAGGTCCTTAGATTTGGAGAAAATGCAAAAGGAATTAGGGTGTGGGATGTATGGACTATAATTTGGGAATGCAGAGATCGTCCAGGGGCATCCCCTTTTAAGGTACTAAAGCAACTTTTAGTTACTTGTCTTCAAAATGACAAATTCAAATTAATCAAGTATAGAAAGTCTGTCATTTGGAAACTGGTATGATTCATTTTCTATCTTCAAAATATCACCTGAATGGGAAGGGTTGATTGGAGGATTTCCATTGATGGAAGATTGGCAGGCCAGGGAATCTGTCCAAATGTGCTGGACACAGAAAGAATGCAAATACTTTCCTTAAAAAATCCTTCTAAACTGCATAGATAATGTTTCCAACTTCACTCTAAGTACAGGGAGGTGGTGTTTGCTGGTGGAGTCAGGTTTTCCTTTAGCTGTCGCCAATCTGATGAGAAAATGAAAACTATCAGTGTCTAGAGGATGTGTCTGCTACAAGTGAAGACACACATATGATTTGCTGAGCTAAGTAGTGTGACTTGTACTCTGAAAGACATAGGAAGAAAATCTGGGTTGGACGGACATGACTAACCCCGCTTGTGCCAAGGCAGTCTAAGGAATATGCACTTTCTAAGTATTAATGAAAGTTGAATAAAACAATATCATCAGAAAGTAGTATTAAACTGAATGTAATTTATTTTCCTTCTTGTCAAAATTTAATGGGTGTTTTCTCAGACTTCAAAGTTCTTACATTTCTATTGAAAAAGTTCTTTCATGTATGTGAAAATTTTTGAAGTTATTTTATCTGACAATTTACAGACATTAATGAGTAAAATTTTCAGGGCTTTATTTTTTTTGGATGTTTTTCTAACAGGAAAAAACCTGTTTATATAATTGTTTGTTAGGACATTGTCCCAAGGTATACTAAAAATGCTGTCCTTGAAAAGAGGGTCAATTTATTAAAAACCAACCAACCAAACAGGGAACCTTTATTAAGCCAAGGAGTGTGTGTGTAAATTACAAAAACAAAGTAAAGGTGATATACTGCTACTGCTAAGTTGTTTCAGTCGTGTCTGACTCTGTGTGACCCCACAGACAGAGGCCCACCAGGCTCCCCTGTCCCTGAAATTCTCCAGGCAAGAACACTGGAGTGGGTTGCCATTTCCTTCTCCAATGCATGAAAGTGAAAAGTAAAAAGTGAAAGTGAAGTCGTTCAGTCCTATCCAACTCTTAGTGACCCCATGGACTGCAGCCCACCAGGCTCCTCTGTCCATGGGATTTTCCAGGCAAGAGTACTGGAGTGGGGTGCCATTGCCTTCTCTGAAAGGTGATATAAGGCAATGCAAAAAAAAAAAAAAAGCCATAAAAATATTCTTATAAGAAATTGCACCTTAATTAACATTAATAATACATGACTCACCCTTATGATTATTTTTAGATGAAAAGTCTGCATAATATAATAAACTAAATATCCATAGAGAAAATATAAAAGATAATAAATATATGGCACATGAAAACATAGAAGGAGTATCTATTTTCAGAAGTGTTTTCCTCTAATTTGTAAAATTTAGAGCAAATGGAATATCTGTCAAAGCAATACAAAACTAAAATTTTGTGTTGGGTGTCATTATCCAATTTTTTAAACTTTTACCAGATGTATCAGGTATATTGCAGAGACTGCTGTGGGTAGAGAATTAGATACATGTGCCTGTTTATTTCTTTTCTATTGGCTTTATCCAGTTTTAAAATCAAGCTTCTACTATCACTGTAAAATATGTTTAATAGCTTTCAATCATCTCTTCTTTAGAATGATCTGTATCAGAGAGGAGCTATATTTTGCTTCTTCAAAATTAGAACTTTCTATGATGGTATTTTTGGAGAAGGCAATGGCACTCCACTCCAGTAAACTTGCCTGGGAAATCCCATGGACAGGGGAGCATGGTAGGCTTCAGTCCATGGGGTCATGAACAGTTGGACACAACTGAGAGACTTCACTTTCACTTTTCACTTTCATGCATTAGAGAAGGAAATGGCAACCCACTCCAGTGTTCTTGCCTGGAGAATCCCAGGGACGGGGAGCCTGGTGGGCCTCTGTCTGTGAGGTCACACAGAGTTGGACATGACTGAAGCGAATTAGCAGCAGCGTGATGGTATTTTAGGTAAGAGTTTTTATAGCAATCAAATTATCAGTTTCTTTAGCCATTGTATATTTGAGATTTCTGTTTCTTTGGTCAAATCTAACATTCAGTAAAAATTAACTTTTAAACTATGTTTTAAAATTTTTATTGGTATATATTTTTTTATATTTCACTTTAAGTACATCATACCTATTATGTCTGAACTTTTGCAATTTTACACCATGTTGTATTTATTGGAAGTCTTTTCATTTTTATTGAGAGGTTCTCTGAGAGTTCTATTAATAGTAGTAGTATTTTACTTATTTTTAAAGACAGAGATTTTGTCTGTATTAATTTTTGATATTGTGTTATAGTTCTTTGTTCTATTAATCCTTTTCTCATCTCTAACTTTACTTTCTTCCTTTGAGAAGCAGTGCAGAGGCATTAATTTGATTGTGTTTGGCTATTTTCTTTAATAGCATACTATGAATGCATATATCCTGTATTTTTTTAATTAGGCATATTTAAACATCTTTGTTTTAATTGCAATAAGTATTGCATTACTGTGTCCAAAACGTGTTTCTTCCTTTGAGAAGCAGTGCAGAGGCATTAATTTGATTGTGTTTGGCTATTTTCTTTAATAGCATACTATGAATGCATATATCCTGTATTTTTTTAATTAGGCATATTTAAACATCTTTGTTTTAATTGCAATAAGTATTGCATTACTGTGTTAAAAACGTGTTGTTATAATTATTGTACTTTATTATTTAACATCACTCTGATTTCTGTTTTAACACAAAGGTTATGCAAAGATATATTTTATGAATTTTTAAACATTTTTTCTAATTGTCATCAGTAATTTTTAATCATATTGGGCTTCATTCAGAGAATCTGGTTAATATTCACTGATTTTTCAGGCTTGCTAAGGCTTTGTTGTAGTTTACTACATAAAGTTTATGTTCTGTTCCACAAAGAAACATACTCTCTTAGTTCTGAATTAATGTTTGTATTATTTAGATTATTTTTAAGAAGTTACTTTGCTTTTCTCTCTCAGCAGTCAAATTGATTATTTACACTATTTTCTGCATATTTATTTTTTTCAATTTGTACATTGTTTATTTTGTATTTATACTTTAGTTATCATTATGTTTCTTGTTTCTCCTTAACTTTTAAAATTTTACAAATATATTTGTCTCTTTCTTAATTTAAAAGAGTTTGATGACTATTTTTATTAAAATTACCTAGGCTTTCTTTTCAGAGAAGGCGATGGCAGCCCACTCCAGTACTATTGCCTGGAAAATCCCATGGATGGAGGAGCCTGGTAGGCTGTAGTGCATAGGGTCGCAAAGAATAGGATACGACTGAGCAACTTC
>SJYC01011888.1:0-13470 GCA_006408675.1 Madoqua kirkii | reverse complement strand
AAAAAAAAAAAAAAAAAAAAACTGACTCTTTGGAAAAGATCCTGATGCTAGGAAAGATTGAGGGCAGGTGGAAAAGAGTACAACAAAGGATGAGATGGTTGGATGGCATTACCACCTCGATGCATGTGGATTTGAGTAAGCTCTGGGAGTTGGTGATGGACATGGAAACCTGGCATGCTGCAGTCCATGGGGTCACAAAAAAGTTGGACATGACTGAGTGCCTGAACTGGACTGAAAGGCTTTGACTCTATGCATCATCACAAACTATGGAATATTCTTCAAGAGATGGGAATAACAGACTTCCTTACCTGCCTCCTGAGAAGCATAATTACATGTTAAGAAGCATAGTTAGAAGTGGACATGGAACAACAGACTGGTTTAAATTTGGGAAAGGTATACTTCAAGGTTGTACATTGTCACCTGCTTATTTAACTTCTATGCAGAGTATCTCACGTGAAATGCCAGGCTGAATGATGCACAAGATGGAATCAAGATTGTTGGGAGAATTATCAACAACCTTTAATGTGCAAATGACATCACTGTAATAGCAGAAAGAGGAAAGAAACAAACAACTAAATAGCCTTGTGATGAAGGTTAAAGAGAGGAATGAAAAAGCTGGCTTAAAATTCAGCATTCCAAAATTGAGATCATGGAAAATAGATGAGGAAATAATGAAAAGAGTGACAGACTTTATTTTCTTGAGCTCCAAGCCACTGCAGATGGTGACTGCAGCCATGAAATTAAAAGATGCTTGCTCTTTAGAAGAAAAGCTATGAAAAACCTAGACAGTGTATTGAAAAGCAGAGACAACATTTTGCTGATAAACATTCATATAGTCAAAGCTGTGGTTTTTCCAGTAGTCATGTATGGATGTGAAAGCAGGACCGTAAAGAAGTCTGAATGCCAAAGAACTGATCCTTTCACACTGTGATGTTAGAGAAGAATTCAATGTACATGAGTTTGAGCAAGCTCTAGGAGATGGTGAAGGACAAGGGAGCCTGGTATGCTGTAGTCCATGGGTTTGCAAAGAGTCGAATGCAACTGAATGACTGAACAACAGCAGTATGAATTTTAGCATGTTGTGTGTTTATTTTTATGTCTCTAAATATATTTTCTGCTTTTTTTTTGCACCATTATTTGATTAGGAATATATTTTTTTGTTTTCATGAGTCTGAATTTTCCACTTCTCCTTCTTATTGGTTAATAATTATTGACTTCAGTTTCATATCATGAGTGGTAAAACACACTTGATATGATTTCACCATGAACAGTTGTCAGAATCTGGATAACCTAGAAAATTGAATATGATTTTAGAATCATGCAGTATATCAATTATGAGCTATAAAGAAATAGAAAATTTGAAAAGACCAATGACTATGGAGATTAAAATAATAATAATAATAATAATAATACTTTCCAACAAAGTTAAGCATAGGCACAGATTGCTTCTCTGGTAAATTTTATCAAGCATATAAAGAAGAATGAATACCAATCATTCTCAAACCATTCCTAAATTTTGAAGAAAAAGGAAAGCTGTAAACTCATTTTATGAGGCCACTGTTAACTAGATACTCAAATCAAACAAAGATTGCAGTAAAAGAAATTACAGATAAATATCCCATAATGCAAAAATCCTCACACATATATAGTCAACTGACCTCAACAAAGATGCCAAGAATACAGAATGATGAAAGGAAGTCTTTTCAACAGATGGTATCAGGAAAACTGGATATTCATATGCAAAAAACTGAAATTGTATCTCTTATACCTGTCAAAGATCAACTCAGAATGGACCAAGAACTTAAATGAAAGACCTAAAATTGTAAAACTCCTAGAAGAAAACATAAACAGGTCATAGACATATGTTTTGACAATGTCTTGAACATACACCAACAAAGTAGGACAAAAGTTAAATAGACAAAGAACTATATTAAATTAAAAAGCTTCTACCCATCACAGGAAGAAAACAAGCATGAAAGGCAACCTATGAAGTGGGAGGAAATATTTACAAACCATTTAACTGAGAAGATATTGATATTAAAAAATGTACAAAGTACAACTCAACAACAAAAAAAGCAGAGGCACATAACTCAAAAATGGGCAAAAGACTTAAACAGATAAATGGACAACAATTATATGAAAAAGTGTTCAAATTCTAGAAATCTATGTGGTAGCTATAGTTAAGGACATGACACTGTATACTTAAATATTTTTTGAGAAAGTAGATCTCATGTTAAGCATTCTAACTATACATACAAAGATAATAATAAAAGGACACAAAAACTCATGCTGGGACAATGAATATATTTGTTATCTTGATTTAGTGACAGCAGCATAGATATACACACATGTCCAAACCCATCTAGATGTATATTAAACATTTCTGTGTTAAATATTTTGTGTATAAGTTATACCCCAGTAAAACTGTTAAAAGGAGAAAGTATAATTTATGAACAATACACAGATTTGCCCTATCACTTCTTAAGTCTCTACTGAAAAGTTAAACTCTGCAAGATCTAGAAATACTCTTATAGAGTGTCCTAATTGAAGCTCTACTTGAAAAAAAAAATCCAACAAATACTTTGTTTTCAGAGATCAAAGGAAATTGCTTTTGCATGCCGAATGGTAAATTAAGATTTTATTACACATAGACTTCAATTCTGTTACTTGTTCCTCTGCCCAGCTTAGTGACTACATACTTCAGAAATTAAACCTTGCCCATAGTATTTTCCTGGAAGAATTTCAAAGTTTGAGGAAAAAATTCCCTATATCTTTTTCTTTCTCTTCTTTCACTCTCCTGTTTATTGCAGCAGATAGATAGACACATACATACAGACACACCTCCACACCATTACTCCTTTTGGGAATTAATGTCCCTAAATATAAAAGAAGACATCATATATTTTTCTTCTTCTGTATTGTTCTTACTCCCATCACTATAATTGGCAAAGACACAGCTCTTCATTATGCTAATCTGTAATTCTCTCCTTTTCTCTCTCTTCCTTTCCATGTGTTTTAATTGTTCATAAGAAAAATATGTCATGAATTCAATGATTTAAGTTTGGAAGGATATAAATCTTAAAAGAAAAATCCAAGGTAAATTCAGATACTACAAGAAGAAACCTAAGAGACCCCAAAATAAAAAGATAACGTGAAATGGCAATTTAAAAACCAGTTCACTTTCCTAGATGGATCTGGTAAGCAAGTAATACACAGATGACAATGTAGTCAATCTTTCACACTGTGTCGTCAATAGCGTCAATTCTATTCATTATGAAGACACAATTATTGGTCTAATTTATCAAGCAAAAACTCACATGTGCAGCTTAGATGTAATTGTGAATCTGTCCCTTTTTCCTTGTTCAAGAGACCAAACTTCCTAATAAGGAGTATAAGATAAGATTTTGATGTCATTTTCTTTTTATCATTCCTCAAAAAAAGAGATGAGATTTTGAAGTTGCTCACTTCAGTGCCCTCAGCTAGAAATGAGATGCTATAGAGTCTGTAGGGAAAAAATCTTTTATAACTTCTCTAAAATGACTTTGAACACAAAGTTGCCTAAAACTCAAAAGTGGCATGAAGGATTCATGTTATTACTTAATTGCAAAAAAACACATTTTACTGTATTATACACAGTATAATTAGTGGGTTATGATAAGAAGTTAGTGATATTTTTAAGCTGAAAAATTCCATTTAGGTAGGCAAAGACTGTCAAAGTCTGGAATACAACAATAGAGTGTCTCCTAATTTTCCTTAATTTTGTCTTAGGATCATCAATTACTAATATTTTTTAAAAATGATTTTTTAGGAACAGGATTAATCATTCCAAAAGTATTAAAGATTCCATTTTTAACCAGTTAATATTTTAAAGAATATTTTGTTTTCAGCTTTTATAATGTCAGATTATAATTGTGGCTGCTGCTACTAAGTTGCTTCAGTCGTGTCCAACTCTGTCCGACCCCATAGACGGCAGCTCCCCAGGCTCCCCTGTCCCTGGGATTCTCCAGGCGAGAACACTGGAGTGGGTTGCCATTTCCTTCTCCAATGCATGAAAGTGAAAAGTGAAAGTGAAGTTGCTCATTCATGTCGGACTTTTCAAGACTCCATGGACTGCAGCCTACCAGGCTCCTCCGTCCATGGGATTTTTCACGCAAGAGTACTGGAGTGGGTCACCATCGCCTTCTCCAATAATTGTGGCTATTCATCTTAAAACAAACCAAAGGAATCATACATAATAGTCTGTCTCTAATATTGATATACTTGATTGAATGCCTATGAAATATGCTTATTCTGCAGTAAAGAAGGTAAAAGTTTTGCGTTCAGTTCAGTTCAGTTCAATCGCTCAGTCATGTCTGATTTTTTGCAACCCCATGGACGGCAGCACACCAGGTTTCTCTGTCCATCACCAATTCCCAAAGCTTACTCAAACTCATGTCCATACAGTCGGTGATGCCATCCAGCCATCTCATCCTCTGTCTTCCCCTTCTTCTCCTGCCTTCAATCTTTCCCAGCTTCAGTGTGTTTTCCAGTGAGTCAGTTCTTCACATCAGGTGGCCAAAGTACTGGAGTTTCAGCTCTAGCAGCCGTCTTAGTAACGAATATTCAGGACTGAATTCTTTTAGGATGACTAGTTGGATTTCCTTACAGTCCAAGGCACTTTCAAGAGTCTTCTCCAAAATTTTTGAGAATTGATTTATTGTGCATCATTTGTGAATAGAAATGAATTAAAATTAGCTTTTAATATACAGAGTAAAATTAAAGGCCATGGCAAATGTATATAATATATGTAACATATATGCTATATAATATGTAAAATATTAAGGCTTACTTTATAATTTTTTAATTATTTGTGTCATGACTTTAAAACTTCTTGGGCACATTTTACACAATGTAATTGGTGAGCGAGCTTTTAAATGTCAATTCCTCTAGTCCCTATCTTCAAGGCCCTGAGCAAGTAACTGAAACTCTCAGAGCTCCAGTTTTTTCACTGTCAAATGAATGACTAATAATAACTTCCTCATAAAAATGCTATTAAAGAGAAATGAGATAGAATCCACAAGAAATCAGGACATTTTCCTAGCTCTAAGTTAGCGTTTAATGAATGAAAACTACTATTTTATATTTTTTAAGAAACCTTGATCTATTCTGTGTCATCTGGTTCATTTTTGAGTCTCAGAGCTCAGCTGCAATCCTGGCAAACATTAAATATTCAATAATTATTTATGGACACTTGAAAAAACCTTGAGTTACTCTTTTGCCAAAAGTTTTCACTTTCGTCTCAGGTTCAAAGGATTTGTTAACAAAATAAGCCACTAGTTATATTCAAATAAATATTTATTACCAAATATCTAGCTTACTTTCAACATACTAACATTAAAAGAAAAAAAAATAGAAAGAGCAGAAGATATATCACCAAATTGGGCTTTGACCAACATCCAGACTTAATCAGTGCTGGGAAATCCCAAGTTACAGCACATCAGGAGTCCCAGTTGGGAAAAGGTCCCAGGCAGTGCTTCAGCTCCATGGGTGAGACTTCAAAGATAGCAGTTCAGAGTTCCTGCTTATAATCCCAGTTCAGTTCAGTTCAGTTGCTCAGTCATGTCTGACTAGTTGCGGCCCCATGGGCTGTAGCACACCAAGTTTCCCTGTCTATCACCAACTCCCAGAGCTTACTCAAACTCATGTCCGTACAGCTGGTGATGCTATCCAACCATCTCATCCTCTGTTGTCCACTTTTCCTCTTGCCTTCTACCTTTCCCAGCATCAGGGCATTTTCCAGTGAACCAGTTCTTCCTATCAGGTGGCCAAAGTATTGGAATTTCAGTTTCAGCATCAGTCCTTCCAATGAATAATCCCAGGACGGAAGCAAACTGATCTCACCATCAATCTGTGACCAAATTGCAAGGCTGCTTTCATGTTAATGCTGTTTGTTTTGTCTTGTAAAACTTGAAATTTTGCTAACCCTGGGGATTGGTTGGCCCTTCCAGGGGCTCAACAATGTCAAGATTTCTCCTCATCTTATCTATGATGAGGCAACTCTTGCACTCACAGCAGGCAGTCATTCGGGGCAGTCTCCAGGCAGAAGCAAGGTCAGAGGCCTGCTCTGCTTTGTTTCTGAAGGCTAAACAAGACTACTCATTTAATTTTCCTAAGAGTTATATAGATCACCTTTTATATATATATTTCTGAGTAATGGGATTTACAAACAATAATCAGTATAGAATAGAAAGAAAATTACAATATAAGGTAACATTTCATTTTGAAGATCAATAAATAAAATAAGCAATTTTTCATGCTAAAGGAAGAAAAGACCTACTACTGAGTGTAGTGGATTGCAATGAGATGTCATTGTTTTAGTTTGAGTATCGTTTAAAAGCACTGTTTTGAACTCATGCAATTTCTGAATCCTTTTACATTTATCATCCAATGTTCTGCTTGTTAAAATCAATTCTATGAGATGGATATTATCATTATCCTTATGTTAGGTAGTTAGAATAGGAAAAAGGAGTCCAAAATGGCCATGGCTAAAAGACAAAGAAGGAAAAGCCCACACAAATAGAACAAAGGTAGGTCCAAGGACTGGAGTGAGCACCTCAGGTGAAAGAAACAACATTCATGGCTAGCCCAATTTACATAGGGCAGGCCCCTGTGGAGGAAATAACATGTAAAAAAAAAGGAGCCAAAATTGGCCTGAGCTTCTCTTCTCTTTGCGTCTTTTGGGTTGGCATTCTCTCACACCTTGAGGATGTATTTCCCTTTACTTTGTAAATAAAACTGAGCTGTAACACTCACTGGCCCATCCAATAGCTGTAAAACTGGTCCATTCGTCCTTTCAAATATTTGTTGTGATGAGACAGAACCGAGGAAATTATACACTCCTTCAACATCTATGGTGCTTTTTCTCAGATTTTACCTGGCTGAAACAACCTTTGCATGGTCCCAGCGAGGAGGAAGCCAAGTATAGCAGGAGCCCAACCAAAATTCACGGTGCCTGGCTTCAGGAAGGACCCAGTGAAGCTCAGGCTCTGATGTCTCGTCGAAAAAATTCAGTTAGAGGCACAGCGATAGGTAAGAGGTAGATGTGTTCAGATTCAGAGAGAAGCACGCTCCAAAGGGTGTGGGCCATCACAGAGTGCAAATGGTGTGACCATGGATGTGGCGTGGTTAAGTTTTGCAAGCTGGGTGAATTCATATGCTAGTGAGTGGGAGAATCATCCCAACTATTGGGGAACAACACATCCCTCTGTCTTTTGACAGTCTGCTTTGGAACTGTCCTGCCACTTCTGGGTGTGTCATTTAGCTTACAGATTGGGGATCGAGGTTTAGTTGAATTTGGTTTGTCATCTTGGGCCCATTTGATTTTAATTGGTTTATGTTATGCCCTTGTGCTATGTCATTCTTTCAAAAGTTGTGCCCTGCCCCCTTCCCTCCTGTTTCATGTTCTTTTCTTGAGCCCCATCCAGACTCACAATGTTGCTTCTACTATCTTCTGGAGGGACAACCAGAAAATAGCTGGCATTTGGAAGGGAAATACTATATAATATCCAATCCCTGTAGGTGTCCACACCTTCATCTTCCATGTTTCCTACAACATGTGCAACATCAACATCTCTCAGTGAACCCACTAGGTCGGGAGATAGGCACACAATGGCTTCTAGAAGTCCATCTGTTGGCATCCCTTCAAAGGCAATTGGGTTTTCAGGAAGAATGTTTGCCATTTTGGGAATTAGCCCTGTAGGCCGTTTGGGCCCAAACCCTTACCAACGTTCTCCTAAAGTTACAAACATATCCCCGGATCAAATCTCCACTCCATTTTTATGGAACATCTGGTTTGTTGTTTCATCTATTTTTTCTTAAGCCACTTACTAACCCCTACAACCAGGACCCTGCCCCCTTACTGCTCTTATGGAGGACTAGGGGAGGAAATAAATGACTTATATTCTGTCAGAGCAATAAGAAGATAAGGGTTATGGCTGTTTCACCAGGTCCCCAGTCTCAGGGCACAGGTTTGATTGCTTTACATCATGATATCTGTTCCCATCTGTGGTGAACAAACTGGCAATAAGTTAAAATTACAACCCCTTAATCCTACCCACCACTGGTCACACTGGAGACACTGAGGATGCCCAACTCCAGCCCGGGAGTCCCAGGAGGTTGACCTGCCTCGACCTACATAGGAATCCGGTTCCTGGGAGGTTGTCACACCTCAACTTGATTAAGGGTCCATCAGCCTGGGATCCCAGGAAGTCCACCTGCCTAATGATCTGATCCCCAAGAGGTTGTCATGTCTCAATCTGCTCAGGGATCCACCAGGCAGGGAGATGCCTGGAGGTTAACCTGCCCCGACCTGCCTAGGAATCTGGTCCTTGAAAGGTTTCATGCCACAACCTGCTCAGGGATCTGCAGTCCAGGGGTCCCAGGAGGTCGACATGCCTCGACCTGCCCAGGGACCCAATTCTTGGGAGGCTGACCTGCTTCAACCTGCCTGGGATTCACCCTCCAGGAGGCTGTCATGCCTCAGATTGCTGGGGGATCTGCACCTCACCTGGGATACCTGGCTCTCAGATTGCAACAGCACTGGGTAGTATAAGCTTCAGACTCATCCTTAGGGAAGTCCACCAATGGAAAGAGTAGGAAGCCTATTACTTGTGGGACTGTGCCCAGTCTCAGCAATAACTCAGGAGCCCAATGAGAACCCCATTACCTTTCTGGAAAGACTAAAAGAGGCTCTCTGAAAGTTTACCAATCTGGACTTAGACTCTTACAAAGAACAGGTGATTTTAAAGGACAAATCCCTGTCCCAATGTGCATTAGATATTGGGATAAAGTTACAACAACTACAGCAACAGGACCCTGCTGCCTTTTTAGATGAGATGGTCTAGAAACTCACCAAAACCTTTTATAACAGAAAATAAGAAAGGGAGGCTAAGGCCCCGGAAAGGGAGAAAAGGAAAAAGAAAAGGGAAGCCCAGATGCTGGCCACCCTCCAGGGAAGCCGTAAGGCAAACCCTGAGTCTTTAAAGGACAAGGCATGAGGCAAATGCCTAATCTGTAGACAGGTGAGGCATTGGCCAAAGAGTGTCCAAACCTTGATAAGTCTCCTAAAATGGTTTGCTATAAATGCCATCCATTGAGACATTGGTCAGCACTTTGCCCTGGGGACCCAAGAGCCTTAAGGTCCAGTGCCAAGCCTTCCCTCATGATGGTTCAACAGGACAGAAGTGGCCCACTCCAGCCAGCCCGCCTGTCACAGATAATCATTATGGGACTGAAGCCAAGGGTGCAACTGGATGTGGTAGGTAGGTCCCAGAATTTCTTGGTTGACACAGGGGGTACCTATTCTCCTGACCTCCTGCTCCAGAGCCTTCTCCTCCCAAACTTGTATCATTTTGGGTGTTACAGGAAAAACAAATACAAAAGATTCACCAGATCTCTTCATCATTGCTGGGATGGACAAATATTTTCCCACCAGTTTCTGGTGGTCCCTGAGAGTCCTTATTGGAAAGAGATCTTTCCTGCCTTTGAAATCTTGCAGCTGCTGCAGTCCTGATAGAAAAGGTGCTTTAAAACTCTCTTGGGGGCAAAATATTTTTACCAGCCACCAAGAGAAACAACTCCTGAATGGAAGAGGCCATTTATGAATGTCTGATGAAATTAAAAGACGCTTACTCCTTGAAAGAAAAGTTATGACTAACCTAGATAGCATATTCAAAAGCAGAGACATTACTTTGCTGAGTAAGGTCCATCTAGTCAAGGCTATGGTTTTTCCAGTAGTCATGTATGGATGTGAGAATTGAACTATGAATAAGGCTGAGCACCGAAGAATTGATGCTTTTGAACTGTGGTGTTGGAGAAGACTCTTGAGAGTCCCTTGGACTGCAAGGAGATCCATCCAGTCCATTCTGAAGGTCAGCCCTGGGATTTCTTTGGAAGGAATAATGCTAAAGCTGAAACTCCAGTACTTTGGCCACCTCATGCGAAAAGTTGACTATATTGGAAAAGACTCTGATACTGGGAGGGATTGGGGGCAGGAGGAGAAGGGGACAACAGGGGATGAGATGGCTGGATGGCATCACTGACTCAATGGACGTGAATATGAGTGAACTCCGGGAGTTGGTGATGGACAGGGAGGCCTGGCGTGCTGTGATTCATGGGATCGCAAAGAGTCAGACACGACTAAGCTACTGAACTTAACTGATGAAAGGATCCTCAGATATCAAGTGGTGCTGATGGAAAATTCAGGTCTAACTTTATCCCCTTGTGAGCTTCTTTACCCTGCTACCCTCCTGCCTACCCCTGAGGGCTCTCTTCCCCTTCACTCTTGCCTAGAAACTTTGGCTGCTACTGCTAAGTCGCTTCAGTTGTGTCCGACTCTGTGCAACCCCATAGATGGCAGCCCACTAGGCTCCCCTGTCCCTGAGATTCTCCAGACAAGAACATTGGAGTGGGTTGCCATTTCCTTCTCCAATGCATGAAAGTGAAGTCACTCAGTCCTGTCCGACCCTCAGCGACCCCATGGATTGCAGCCTACCAGGCTCTTCTGTCCATGGGATTTTCTAGGCAAGAGTACTGGAGTGGGGTGCCATTGCCTTCTCTGAGAAACTTTGGACCACTGGACAAATCCCTGAGAGGGACTGTTGGAAGATCCTCTGACCAATCCTGAGGAAATCTGGTACACTAATGGAAGATTTGTCTTGGATGGAAAAAAAAAAAAAAAAGAGCTGGATATGCAGTTGTCTCCAATTTTGAGACCATAGAGGAGAAATCTTTGCTACCAGATACTTCAGCCCAATTGGCTGAGCTCATAGCCCTGACTCAAGCTTTAGAGCTGGGAAAATGAAAAAGATCAGCCCTTTACACTGACTACATGTATGCCTTTCTGGTGCTACATGCACATGCTGCTATTTGGAAAGAAAGAGACCACTTGACCACCTGAAGGTCCCCAATCAAATATGGTGAAAAAAACTCTTAGGCTGTTGGAGGCAGTCCATCTGCTGCTGAGATTTCAGTCTCCCACTGTAAAGGACACCACAAAGGAAGCATAGAAGTGGCACAAGGGAACCAAGCAGCCAGTCAGGCAGCTAAGAGCACTGCATTACAGAACAATGGCCTAATAGGGGTTGCCACCTTAGTTCCACAGATTAATTTGCCAGAAACTCCTTCATATACTAAAGGTGAGACTCTTAAAGCTAAGAGTAGGGGCTTTCAAGAAGATCATATGGGTGGTTCCAAAGGAGGGACTCCTTTTTCTGCGTGGGAACCTCCAACAGAAGTTAGTTAGCTCCTTACATGTCACCACTCATTTAGGGAAAAAAGCCCTCCAAAGACTACTAGAAAGGTCCTTCAGAGGAACAAGCCTCCAAACGACTATAAGGCAAGTGATCTGCTCTTGTCCCACTTGCTAATTAAACAACCTGCAAGGAGCTAGAAGCCCCCAGCTGGCCCAGCCCATCTAACGACGTGTGACCTACCCAGGAGAGGACTGGCAGATGGATTTCATCCAGATGCCAGTTTCTCAAGGGTATAAATACCTATTAGTCATGATTAGATACATTCACAGGATGAATTGAAAGCTTTCCCATTCAGACTGAGAAGGCTGAGGAGGTGGAAAAAAACAAACAAACAAAAAACAAAGAACAAGAAACAAAAAACAAACCTGTTCCATGAAATCATTCTGAGATTTGGTCTTTCCAGGTCATTACAAAGTGACAATGGGACATCATCACTTCTAAGGTCACTCAAGTGGTCTCTAAAGCATTGCCAATGCTGCTGCTAAGTATCTTCAGTCGTATCCAACTCTGCAACCCATAGACGGCAGCCCACCAGGCTCCACCATCCCTGGACTCTCCAGGCAAGAACACTGGAGTGAGTTGCCATTTCCTTCTCCAATGCATGAAAGTGAAAATTGAAAGTGAGGTCGCTCAGTTATGTCCGACTCCTCAATATTCCATGGACTGCAGCCTATGACGCTCCTCCGTCCATGGGATTTTCCAGGCAAGAGTACTGGAATGGGTTGCCATTGCCTTCTCCACTCTAAAGCATTGGACATTATTTATTATCGTCATTGTGCCTGGAGTCCTCAGTCTTCAGGAAAAATAGAAAGAGCTAACCAATTCTTAAAATCAGAGATAAAAATAATAAACCAGGAGACCTCCCTGGAATGGAAGGAAGCTTTATCAATAGCTCTCCTTTGCACCAGTATTGCCCCTAAGGAACAGGACTAAAGCATTGGACATTATTATTATCGTCATTGTGCCTGGAGTCCTCAGTCTTCAGGAAAAATAGAAAGAGCTAACCAATTCTTAAAATCAGAGATAAAAATAATAAACCAGGAGACCTCCCTGGAATGGAAGGAAGCTTTATCAATAGCTCTCCTTTGCACCAGTATTGCCCCTAAGGAACAGGTTGGTCTTAGTCCTTATGAAATGCTATATGAGAGACTTTTTCTTTATGTCAATGACCTCTTCCTTGATCCAGAGGCTCTGACCCTCTGGTCTTATACCATGGCCATTGGGCAATTCCAACAAGATATATGCTTGAGGGGTGTCAACCAGGACCCAAAAGATTCTAAAGAGTCACCACCATATGTCCAGGGACTCAAGTCCTAATTAAAATATTGAAAGATGGGTCCCCAAAGGCTCAATTCCAGCCCACATGGAAGGGCCTCTCCCCTCTAATATTTTCTACCCCCACAGCAGTCAAGGCACCAGGACATGACTTCAGAATTCACTACTCTGGAGTCAAGCTGTGGAAGGAAACAGAAGAGGACACTCGATACACCTGTGAGCCCCTGTGGGATCTCAGATACATATTCAGAACCACAAATGAGTACCATTCTAATGAACATCCCCAAAATTAAGTTTCTGGGGATACAATATCTCAGGACAGCTCAAAAGAGCCAACATAGTTTGGTAGGGGTAGATAGATCTCCTGATCCCTGGACAGGGAGGGATTTGAGCCATCTTAAATGAGATGTGTTGCTTCTGGGTAAATACCTCCAGCTAAGTTATAAAAAAAGTTTCAAAGTCCTCAAGAAAAACATTCAGACCCTACAGGATCTCAAAGAACCAGTTGGAGAGTTTTCAGGGTGGCTACCATCTCTCTTTGGGAGATCCTCCTGGTGATGGGAAATTTGGAGTTGGCTAATGCCCCTGGTGGCTCAGCGGTTAAAGCATTTGCCTGCAAGGCAGGAGACCTGGATTTAATCCCTGGGTCAGGAAGATCCCCTGGAGAAGGAAATGGCACCCCACTCCAGTATTCTTGCCTGGAAAATCCCATGGACGGAGGAGCCTGGTAGGTTACAGTCCATGGGGTCGCAAAGAGTCAGACACGACTGAGTGACCTCCCTTCACTTCCCTTCAATGCCACTACTGGTCCCTGTCATCACCATATTGATGCTGCTTATGATTTCTTCATGTATTATCAATTGTCTAAACTATGTTGTCTCTGCCCAGGTCAACAAATGACAAC
>SJYC01011885.1:0-15973 GCA_006408675.1 Madoqua kirkii | reverse complement strand
ACCATGTAACACTTCTGGTGATTAAAGACTTGTTCTAATATATCTTAAGTAATTGGTGTGGGTGTCAGGTTGCTTGGTTATTTTAATTCCCTAGGAAAATAATATCATGATTTTATTTTAAATATTAACATCTGAACAGATTGAGAATATATGGAGAACTGAGGTCATATGTCACTGATTATTAAAGGTCATGATAAGCTGATGTGAAATCTGTTACTTCAAAAATAATATTCATAATTCATTTGATTTAGCTAGTATACAAAAAGACTCTTGTGTAAACTTTCCAGATCATCGATGAAGAAGCAGCAGTTAAGGAAACACTGAATTTTTGTTTTAGGATTTTTACCAAAGCAGAGCTTCAGCTAAATCTTTTTTTTTTTTTTTAACAAATATCTACTGAATACCTTGTATGTATATATACATATATATAGCAAATATAAAAAACAAGAGATTTTTTTAAAAAAGTATTTATTGGGGGAAGTGGGAGAAAAGGGATTGGAGACAGATTGTAAATTATATAAATATAACCATGTAACCACAATTTGCTTAATTTAAGCATGGGTTTGGAATCAAAGAAATGTTGATCCATAAATCCAAGAATAATTGAAATTGTTATATTTTTCTGATTCCTAGCAGCAGCAGCAGTAAAGAACCAATTAAAAAAAGAGGGTTTCTGCCTCCTTTATCTCATGATGGTACACAAAGATGGAGAATGTTAATTCTAAATCTCTGTAATTACATAGCAACTGTTACACCAGATAACTTCCCAGGGCAAAAGATAAGATTTGGCCTATATGTCTAAACAACTTGCTGCTTAATAACCATGAGGAGCTCATGAACTGGTGAACAAGGAGTTCAGAAAAGCCGTTAGAGTGAATGACATTTGAGCTGAGTTCAAAGAATGAATAGATGAAAAAAGGATAGGATTTAAGTATTTTCAGATAAGAAGAAAAACTGTCAAAGGAAAGTGTGTATGTCACATTGTGGGAATATTCCAAGAAAGAAAACTAAGTCAATCTTAGTAATGGTGAAGTGAAAGTTAGGATATAGAAGGAAATCCCATTCAAAGGGCACCAAGATACCCAGGCATCAGTTCTCTTTTCTGCTCAGCTGACCTCTCTAAAGTTTATGTTCCTGCCAAAGTAAAGATCCCAAAACAGCAGAAAAAGGGCAGGAGTCATTATAGCTGATTTTGCTGTGTGGACTTGAGCTGTCATAACCCTTGTCCATTCCTTTGGTACTCTCATTAGGACAGCTGCAATATTCTTCTGTTTGGTTTTCATCTTTATCGTGTTTCCCATTCCTTGTTCCTCACCAATAAAGTTTCACATAGTAGTCGGTGTAGTTTTACTTAAATTAGGTCACGTCTGTACATCATTAACTTTCAAAAAGTTTTTAAGTTAATTTTTGTATGCATGCTAAGTCACTTTGGTCGTGTCCAACTCTGCGATCCCATGGACTGTAGCCCACCATGCTCCTCTGTCCATAGAATTCTCCTGGCAGAAATACTGGAGTGGGTTTCCACGCCCTGCTCCAGGGGCTCTTACTGACTTAGGGATCGAACCCATGCCTATTAAGTCCCCTTGCACTGGCAGGCCAGTTCTTTACCACTAGCCCCTCCTGGCAAGCCCTAGGTTAACTTAGCGTATATATTATATGCCATTTTTTTTGTTGTTGTTTATTTCACTTTATTTTTGACTGTGTCAGGTCTTATTGCAGCTTGCAGGATCTTTATTGTGGCATGCGGGCCTTAGCATGTGCGGGTTTCTCTCTGGTTGTGTTTTGTGGGCTTAGTTGCCTCATGGTACATGGGGTCTTTGTTCCCTGCATTGGAAAGGGGATTCTTCACCAATGGATCACTGGGGAAGTCCCTATAGGCCAATGTTTTAACATATTCTGCAAGTAGAATGATCGTATAATTCTTTGTGTAAAAGTTTCTGAAGGGGAACATCGTTGTTGTTCATCATTCTGTTGCTAAGTCATGTCTGACTTTTTGTGATCGCATGAACTGCAGCACATCAGACTTCCCTGGTGAACATTCAATTCAGTTCAGTCACTCAGTCGTGTCGGACTCTTTGCGACCCCAGGAATCGCAGCATGCCAGGCCTCCGTGTCCATCACCAACTCTCGGAGTTCACTCAGACTCACGTCCATCGAGTCAGTAATGCCATCCAGCCATCTCATCCTCTGTCGTCCTCTTCTCCTCCTGCCCCCAATCCCTCCCAGCATCAGAGTCTTTCCAATGAGTCAAGTCTTCGCATGAGGTGGCCAAAGTACTGGAGTTTCAGCTTCAGCATCATTCCCTCCAATAAACTTATTAATAATTACACTGAAAAGATGATCTTACTTAGGGCATGATTGAATGCACAGTCCCTCTCTACAATGGCACATGAGATCTGACTCCTGACTATTTAGCCAAGCTCATCACATTGCAGTCTCCGGACAACTTACTACTCCGGTTTATCTGTCATGGTCTCCTATCTGTTCAAAACAAATGCTGTGATAATTGCTCTTCTATTTGCACCACCATCCCATCCAAATTTGCTTTCTCAGTTTCTGCCTACTATATACTATTTCTCAGTTGCTGCCTACCAAACTATCTTTATTTTTACACATTATTTTTACTCTCTGATTTTGTTGTTGAATTTAATTTTATGTTGTCTTTTTTCACAAGAATGTAGATATTTAAAATGATATATTTGCCTAGCTTATTCATTACTCTGTCACCAGTGCATAGAAAAGTGTTTGTCATATTCAAGGCACTTAATGATTGTTGAGTAACTAGATGAGCTATTCAGTTCACATAGCATTTCAGAAAATATTGCAGGAAAACAGTCAAGGTCTTATGAGATACTGAAAGAGCAATTGGTATTAGAAAAAAAAAAGAAATAAGTGTAAAAAACTTTGCATCAGTAAAAGGATTTTGGATTGGTATGCTGTGGATAGCACATTGTTTTTAAAACAGGCAATACTGACATTTTGGATGGATACTTCTTTGTTTGTTATTATCTAGTATACTGAAGAATTTACAGTTATCTAGCTTTAGTCTGCTAAAAAACAATGATAATTTTGTCTTTGTGACAGTACAGTGTGTACTTACATATTTTAAATATGCTTTACAGAGTGGTAAAGATTGAAAACCATTGCTCTGCACCCTCTCCAAAAAAAAAAAAAGAATGATCTTACTATTTGTGGTGTGAAGGTGAGGTAGAAGTTGATGAAAACCTAAAATAAGACCACTGGAGAAGTAGCAACAAATTTTAAGTCTTTCACATGCCTCACACGTGCAAGCATTTTAAAAGTAGATCCAAGACTAAGCTATTTGAATATTGCTTATATAATAACTTGTGTGAGCCCGTTATCTTCTTCAGTAATAATAGAAAAGAAAGAGGAAATCTACTGAAGATTGAACACCCAGGAAGCAGGACAGAGGTCACAAAAAAGCTGAGCAGAAATAGTCAAACTTGGGGGCAAATCTATGAGTTAATCACAGGCAAACTCAGATTTTTTTTGACAATAAAAAGTGATTTCAATATTCTTCTGAATTAGTTTTAACTTAGAAAATAATGGAAACAAGACTTATCTGATCCTTTCCTTTATGAATTTTATAATGATTGATGATGAGACTTTAATGTCATATGACTGTCTCTATTAAAGACTGCTATAGATAAATTATATTTGAATAAATTCAAGTTAGATAATTTAATTTCTTAAATGGACATTAGAATATGCACCTATACATATTCTTCTGAAATTGAGATATGATGTTAAGATATGCATGCCATTTTGAATAAATAAAAAGTCTTTAACATGGGTGAATGCAGTTTCAACTCTCAGTCACATAGTTTTGAGTATAGATCCTTTACCATTTATGTTTGGTCTTCATATTGACAAGATATTTAATGATCCACCTTTAATTCTGAAGTTTTCAATGTACTAAATTTTACAGATAAAATAATTTTGACATTGAAGCACAGTTTCTGGAGGCAGAACTCAGTTGTCAACAATGTTTCCAATGTCTCATCTCCTGTGAGATATCTTAATTATAAATTCATGTATTTATTTTTTCAATAACATTTATTATGCATAATGGCTGAAACTGACACAGTGAAACACATTGATTATAAAATGATGACTATGGTAAACATATCCCTGTTCTTGTACTTACTGTCTAGGGAGTGAATTAAGAGACAAAAAGAAAGTAACTAGACAATTTTAATATTCAATGTACAGTGTAAGAAGGTATTTCACATGTGTGAGGCCAATCAAGTCCATAACAATCATACTTTTATAGCAAAGTTCAGAGCTCTAGAAAATTTTCTAATCCCTACACATATAATCTCTCTGAAAATAGATGACACAGAAATTTGGACCATATTTCAGATGCAAAAATTTTGGCAACTTATCTTTCTTAATACACAGTTCATTTGTCTATAAAATAAAGATATTAGTAACATGATGACATAAAGTTTTGATGAAAGCTGAAGAACTGATGCTTTTGAACTCTGGTGCTGGAGAAGGCTCTTGAGATTCCCTTGGACTGCAAGGAGATGCAACCGGTCCATTTGAAGGAGATCAGCCCTGGGATTTCTTTAGAAGGAATGATGCTAAAGCTGAAACTGCAGTACTTTGGCCACTTCATGTGAAGAATTAACTCATTGAAAAAGACTCTGAAGCTGGGAGAGATTGGGGGCAGGAGGAAAAGGGGATAACAGAGGATGAGATGGCTGATGGCATCACTGAGTCGATGGACAGGGAGGCCTGGCGTGCTGTGATTTATGGAGTCACAAAGAGTCAGACACGACTGAGTCACTGAACTGAACTGAACTGAAATTAGGTATGGCCTGTATACTGTCTAAAATGTCTGCGTGTCTTCATGATCTCAATATATTTTTAATTATATGTTTTTTTTTAATTTTTATTATACATCTTTTGGGTTCCCAGGGTGAAAGACTATAGCAGCAGGAAAGTATAAAAAGGAGAAAAAGAGAAAAATGTAACACTGTTGACTGTGAGTGGCTATCAGTCCTCAGTAAGAGACTTAAATGAGTGAGAATATATTAACAAAATAATTTTAAATGCAAAATTACTTTCAGTGAACTACAGTGTTTGAAACCCTCATAAACTCAGAAAATGTTCACAAATATCTATCACAATTTTCAGTGCTTTGTGATATATATGAATGAATATATATCCATACATGTGTACACACATGTCCACGTATATGTATATGCAAACATACGACACTTGTTCTTAAACAAGAAACTGATGCCAAAAGGTATCATGAAAATATTTCTGCATTTCTTTCTCCAAAAATCTGAATTGGTATTTAGTAGGCAAGGTTAATTCAGATTTCCAGAGAAAGATGCAGAAACATTTTCATGATACCTTTTGGCATCAGTAATTTCTTTTTTAACAAATTTTATTTATTTGTTGATTTGTGAAAAATTGTTTTATAGTTTTGTGTTGGTTTCTGCCATACAATGATATGAATCAGTCATGATTATTTATATTCCTCCCCTCCTGAGATTCCTTCCCCTCCCCTTGTTCCACCCTTCTAGGTCATCACAGAGCACTAGGCTGGGCACTTTTTGTTATTTAGCAATTTCCCAATAGCTATCTGTTTTATACATGATAGTGTATAAATGTCGATGCTATAGTTGAAAACATTAAAACTATCATATATATATTTCAAGTACAAAGACAGGACTCTATTTAGTTATATACTCATGTAATAAAAATCACTCCCCCCCAAGAAAGAAAAAAAAAATTATTTAAAATTTATGTGTACCATAGCTTGTAGTATGACCTGAAGTCAGGGAGTATGATTCCTCCAGCTCTTTCTTCTTCTCAAGATTGTTTTAATTATTTGAGGTATTTTTTGTTTCCATACAAATTTTAAAGTTAGTTGTTCTACTTCTGTAAAAAATGCCTTTGATATTTTGATGAGATTGCACTGAATCTGTTGATTGTCAGAGGTCTGTGATCATTTTATCACTGTTAGTTCTTCCAATCCAAGACATGGTGTATCTTTCCACCTGTTTGTTTCATCTTCAGTTTCTTTCATCAGTGTCTTATTTTCTGAGTACATGTCTTCTACCTTAGCTAGGTTTATTCCTAAGTATTTTATTATTTTTGATGTTATAGTAAGTATAATTATTTCTTTAACTTCTCTTATTTGATAGATTGTTGTGTGAATAAAAATGTAACAGATTTTTGTATATTAGTTTTATATCCTGAAACTTTACCAAATTAATTGATGCATTCTAAAAGATGCTTACTCCTTGGAAGAAAAGTTATGAACAACCTAGATAGCATATTGAAAAGCAGAGGTATTATTTTGCCAACAAAGGTCCATCTAGTCAAGGCTATGGTTTTTCCAGTGGTCATGTATGGATGTGAGAGTTGGACTGTAAAGAAGACTGAGTGTTGAAGAATTGATGCTTCTGAACTGTGGTGTTGGAGAAGACTCTTGAGAGCCCCTTGGACTGCAAGGAGATCCAACCAGTCCATTCTGAAGGAGATGAGCCCTGGGATTTCTTTGGAGGGAATGATGCTGAAGCTGAAACTCCAGTACTTTGGCCACTTCATATGAAGAGCTGACTCATTGGAAAAGATGCTAGGAGGGATTGGGGGCAGGAGGAGGAGGGGACAACAGAGGATGAGATGGTTGGATGGCATCACTGACTCAATGGACGCGAGTCTGAGTGAATTCCAGGAGTTGGTGATGGACAGGGAGGCCTGGCGTGCTACGATTCACGGGGGCATAAAGAGTTGGGCACGACTGAGTGACTAAACTGAACTGAACTGAACTGAACTAAGTAGTTTTCTGGTGCTGTCTTTAGAATTTCCTATGAAAATAGTATCATGTCATCTGCAGACAGTGACAATATTACTTCTTTCCAATTTGGATTCCTTTTATTTATGTTTTTCTCTGATTGTATGGCTAGGACTTCCAAACTCTGCTGAATAAAAGTGATGAAAGTGTCCATTTTTGTCTTATTGCTGATCTTAGAGGAAATGCATTAGCTTTTCATCATTGAGTATAATATTATTTGTGGGTTTGTGCCTTTCTTACATTGAGGTAGATTCTCTCTGGATTTCCCAGCTGGCGCTACTGGTAAGGAACCCACCTGCCAACAGAGGAAACACAGGAGACGGAGGTGTGATACCTGGGCAAGTATGATCCCCTGGAACAGGGCATGGCAACCCATTTGAGTATTCACGCTTGAAGTACCCTATGGACAGAGGAGCCTGGCAGGCTACAGTCCATAGGGTCTCACAAAGTTGGACATAACTGAAGCCACTTAGGACAGGTTTTCTCTATGCCCACTTGGGAGCTTTTACTCATAAATGGATATTTCATCAAAAACTTTTCCACATGAGTAGTCTTTATTCTTCAGTTTGTTAAAGTGATATATCATACTGATTTGCAGATATTGAAAGATTCTTGCATCCTGGGATAAACCCCACTTAATCATGGTATAGGATCCTTTTAATGTATTGTTGGGTTAGCTTTGCTAACATTTTGTTGAAGATTCTTGCATCTGTGTTTATCAGCGATAGCCTGTAAATACCATTTTTAGTGTGTGTTTTGTTTGTTCGTTTGTTTGTTTGTTTTGATGTCATGGTGATGGTGGTCTCATAGAATGAATTCAGAAGTGTTCCTTACTCTGCATGTTTTTGTAAGAGTTTGAGAAATAAAGGTGTTAACTCTTCTCTAATGTTTTGTAAAATTTACCTGTGAAGTAAATTTATGGGAATGTAGAACTCATGTTGTGAAACTTTTGTAAACTGTAAAGCACTATAGCATGTAACAAATCTTTCATTCAACTAAAAATTATATGTTTAAATTTGTAAGATGTGAAAACTATTTTCATTTAGAAGCAGCTTTGTCATCGTGTAAAATGCAAAAAACAAATTGTGGGAGAAACAGAGTACTTTTCTTTCAAAAATACTCAATCTTTTGAAAACAGTATATAAAAAGAGAAATAATCAAACTAGTGATATTAAAAATGAAACTTTGCCAATATCTGCTCACTCATGTCATTAATAGCAATATGACACAACTACTGTGCTCTAAGCAAGATGCTTATGATAAACACATATAAAATGAATGATATGAAACCACAAAATAATTTTATGAGTAGTGATACAGAATTTAGATGTTATTAAGATGCATTTATAAACTTTCTTGTTGCTATTCAGGTATATTGAGAAAGATTTATAGAAGTGATAAGGAGCTAAATTTTAAGAGTCTTCAGGAAATTTAATAATGTTAATATATTTGTTAACATATTTGCAATCTCAAATTGCAAATGATAGAATGATCTCTGTTCATTTTCAAGGCAAACCGTTCAATATTGCAGTAATCCAAGTCTATGCCCCAAGCAATAATGCTGAAGAAGCTGAACTTGAATGGCTCTATGATGACCTACAAGACCTTGTAGAACTAACACCCCAGAAAGAAGTTCTTTTCATCACAGAGGACTGGAATGCAAAGGTAGGAAGTTAAGAGATACCTGGAGTAACAGGAAAATTTGGCCTTGGAGGACAAAATGAAGCAGGGAAAAAGCTAACAGAGTTTTGCCAAGAGAATGCAATGGTCATAGCAAACACCCTCTTCCAACAACACAAGAGAACACTCTATACATGGACATCACCAGACGGTCAATACTGAAATCAGGTTGATTATATTCTTTGCAGCCAAAGATGGAGAAGCTCTGTACAGTCAGCAAAAACAAGACCAGGAGCCGACTGTGGCCAAATTCAGACTTAAATTGAAAAGTAGAGACAACCACTTGATCATTCAAATGTGATCTAAATCAAATCCCTTATAATTATACAATGGAAGTGACAAATAGATCCAAGGGTTTGGATCTGAAGGAGTGGCTGAAGAACTGTGGATGATGATTTGGGGCATTTAAAGGAGGCTGTGATGAAGACTATCCCCAAGGAACAGAAATGCAAAAAGGCAAAATGGTTGTTTCAGGAGGCATTACAAATAACTGAGAAAAGAAGAGACACTAAAAAGCAAAGGAGAAAAGGAAAGGCATACCCATTTGAATGCAGCATTTCAAAGAATGGCAAGGAGAGGTAAGAAAGCCTTCCTCAGTGATCAGTGCAAATAAATAGACGAAAACAATAAAATGGGTAAGGCTAGAAATCTCTTCAAGAAAATTAGAGGTACCAAGGGAACATTTCATGCAAAGATGGGGACAATAAAAGACAAAAATGATATGGACCTAACAGAAGCCGATGATATTAAGCAGAGGTGACAAAAGTACACAGAAGAATTATACAAAAAAGATCTTCATGACCCAATAACCACAATGGTGTGATCACTCAGCTAGACCCAGACATCCTGGAGTGTGAAGTCAAGTGGGCCATATGAAGCATCACTATGAAGAAGACCAATGGAGGTGATGGAATTCCCGCTGGGCTATTTCAAAACCTAAAAGATGATACTATGAAAGTACTGTACTCAATATGCCAGCAAATTTGGCAAAATTAGCAGTGGGCACAGGCCTGGGAAAGGTCAGTTTTCATTCTAATCCCAAAGAAAGGCAATGTCAAAGAATGTTCAAGCTATTACAAAATTGCACACATTACACATGCTAGCAAAATAACACTCAAAATTCTTCAAGTGAGGCTTCAACAGTACATGAATGGAGAGCTTCCAGATGTTCAAGCTGGATTTCAAAAAGGCAGAGGAACCAGAAATCAAATTGCCAACATCCATTGGATCACAGGAAAAGTGAGAGAATTCCAGAAAACAATTTACTTCTTCTGTATTGACTACGACAAAGACTTTGACTGTGTGGATCACAACAAACTATGGAAAATTCTTAAACTATGGAAAATTCCTTAGATGGGAGTACCAGACCACCTGACCTGCCTCCTGAGAAATCTGGTTGTAGGTCATAAGCAACAGTTAGAACTGAACATCAACAAAAGACTGGTTCCAAATTGGGAAAGGAATACATCAAGGTTGTATATTCCCACCCTGTTTGTTCAACTTATATGTAGAGTGCATTATGCCAAATGCTGGGCTACATGAAGCACAAGCTGGAGTCAAGATTTCCAGGAAAAATATCAATGACCTCAGATATGCAGATGACAGCACCCTTATGGCAGAAAGTGAAAAGGAACTAAGGAGTCTCTTGATGAAAGTGAAAGGAAGAGTGAGAAATCTCGCTTACAACTCAGTATTCAAAAAAATGAAGATCATGGTTCCACCCATCACTTCATAGCAATAAGTAGGGAAAAAATGGAAACAGTGACAGACTTTATTTTCTTGGACTCCAAAACTACTGCAGTTGTTGAATGCAGCCATGAAATTAAAAGATGCTTGCTGCTTGGAAGAAAAGATATGACCAACCTAGACAGAATATTAAGAAAATAGAAAGAAACCTTTGTCAAAAAAAGGTCAATCTAGTTGAGACTATGGATTTTCTAGTACTTATGTATGGATATGAGAGTTGGACCATATAGAATGCTGAGTGCTAAAGAATTGATGCTACTGAACTGTGATGTTGAAGAAGACTCTTAATTATCCCTTGGACAGCAAGTAGATCAAACCAGTCAATTTAAGGGAAATCAGTCCTGAATATTCACTGGAAGGACTGATGCTGAAGCTGAGCCCCAACATTTTCGCCACCTGATCTGAAGACTGACTCATTTAAAAAGATCCGTTGCTGGAAAGATTGAAGACAGGAGGAGAAAGGGACGACAGAGGATGAGATGGTTGGATGGAAGCACTGATTCAATGTACATGAGTTTGAGCAGGCTCTGGGAGTTGGTGATGGTCAGAGAAGGGGTCATACTGCAGTCCATGGGATTGCAGAATCGGACCCCACTGAGCAACTTAATTAACTGAATATATTTGGATCTAGGAAAGTTTGTTTAAGATGAATGGCACTGAAACATGTATACTATCATATAAGAAATGAAGCGCCAGTCTATGTTCAATATAGAATACAGGATGCTTGGGGCTGGTGTACGGGATGATCCGGGGAGATGGTGTGGGGTGGGAGGTGGGAGGGGGCTTCAACATTGGGAGATCGTGTACACTTGTGGCTGATTCATGTCAGTGTAGGGCAAAACCAATACAGTATTGTAAAGTAGAATAAAGTATTAAAAATATTTTGAAATAATAAATACAGGAAAATGTACAAGCAAAAAAAAAGATGAGTAGTTCATATATTTGCTTTTTACCACCATTTTTATATTTTATCAGATCTTTAATTAATTTCAAAGTTTGCATAAAAGTTATTTGTTTCTTATTTTCTAATGCATGGTCTTACAATTTAGATTGCAGACAAGTATGAATGATGCGGAAGTTATTTATTGAATATCTTCTATCTTTAGTCTAAGATGCTTTTTTTTTTTCAAATTGCACTTCTCTTCAATTTTTTTTTTTTTTTGCAAATTGCACTTCTCCCTAAAATATTGCAACTAGAGTTTAGTTATAAAAAAGTCATTACTGTATGCACTATTAGTTTCTGGCAGAACTCAATAGTGGGAAAATGTTGTCTTCTTTTTTCTGTAACCTGTTTTTTTTTTTTTTTTTTTCTCATCTAGCCATCATGAATGAGAAATGGAATGAGAAAAAGTATATATTTCTTCCTAGGGACATTAACATGCAGTGGCAAGCCACACTTCTCCCATCTTATTGGCAAGAAATTATCCAAATAATTTTCACAGGTTTTCTAGAACAAAGCTGTGTAGAGCTTGTCACCAAATAGATCCTAGGGTTGATACTATTATAGATTTCAACAGATATTTGAGAACTATCAGCAGATGCCTTAGCAACAGAGTTTTCCATGTAATCCTGTCATACAAGGAACACACATATTAGAACACATTCCAGTAGTAGATCTGTTCATTGTTTTCGTGGACCTTAGTTTTCATCCCAGAATTGACAGTGGTGCAAAGTGTAGTCTCTAGTGCTTTGTTGGAATAGCCATAGTTTATCACCAGATCAGGTCTGGTTTTTTGGTTACAACATACTTCCTGGTTGGCTTTCCCTTAGGTCTCCATTCCCAGTTTTCTCTGTGAAACCACACAATGTTGCTTTATATATAAATAAATTTATTTTTTAACTGGAGGAAAATGGCTTTACAATTTTGTGTTTGTTTCTGCCATCCAACAACACGAAGCAGCCATAATCATACATACATCTCTTCCCCTTTAAACCTCCCACCCCTCACTCCATCTCACTCCTCTAGGTTATCACAGAGAACCCGCCTGGGCTCCCTGAACCATATAGCAACTTCCCGCCAGCTGTCTATGAGTAGGGTACACACAATAGTGTGTATGCATCACTATTACATTTTCCACTCATCCCACCCTCTTCTTCCATTCACCCCATCCTCACATTCCCCCACTGTATCCACACAACTGTCCTCTATACTTGCTCTCCACTCCTCCCCTACAAATAGGTTCATCAGGACCATTTTTCTATTAATATATTCCATATATGTGTATTAATATATGATATTTGTTTTTTTCTTTCTGATTTACTTCATTCTGTGAACAGGCTCTGGGTTCATCCCCCTCATTAGAACTGATTCAAATTTTTTCTTTTTTGTGACTAATATTCTATTGCATGTATATATCATATCTTCTTTATCCATTCACATGTTGATGGGCATTTAGGTTGCTTCCATGTCCTGGTTATTGCAAATAGTGCTGCAGTGAACCTTGGGGTACATCTGTCTTTTGGAACTGTGGTTTTCTCAGGGTATATGCTGGTATTGGACTTGTTGGATCATGTGGTAGATTTATTCCTCTTTTTAAAGGTATCTCTGTACCATTCTCCATACCCTCACCAACAGTGCAGGAGGATCCGCTTTCCTCCACATCCTCTCCAGCATTTATTTTTGGTATATTTTTTGATGATGGGTATTCTGGCTGGTGTGAGGTAATACCTAATAATAGTTTTGTTTGCCTCTCTTTAATAATTAGTGATGTTGAGCATTCTTTCACATATTTATTGACTATCTATGTCTTCTTTGGAGAACTTTATGCTTATGACTAGTTTTTGATTGGGCTGTTTATTTTTATGATATTGAGCTAAATGAGCTGTTTATATATTTTGGAGACTAATTTTTCTCATTGCTTCATTTGCAATTATTTTCTCCCATTATAAGAGTTGCCTTTTTAATCTTGTTTGTTGTTTCCTTTTGATCTCTGGGTTGAAAAGATCCCCTGGAGAAGGAAATTGCTAACCACTCTAGTATTCTGGCCTGGAGAATTCCATGGACTCTATTGTCCATGGGTTCACAAAGAATGGGCTTCCCTGGTGGCTCAGACAGTAGAGTCTGCCTGCAATGCAGGAGATCTGGTTTTGACCCCTGAGTCAGGAGAATCCCTTAGAGAAGGAAATGGCAACCCACTCCAGTATTCTTGCCTGGAAAATCCCACTGACAGAAGAGCCTGGTGGGCTATGTCCCATGGAGTCGCAAAGAGTCGAATGTGACCAAGTGACTAATATACACATTGTTTCCTTTGCTGTGTAAAAAGCTTTTAAGTTTAATTAGGCCCCTTTGGTTTATTTTTGTTTTTTATTTCCATTACTCTAGGAGGTGGGTCAAAGAGCATCTTGTGATGATTTATGTCAAAGAGTGTACTACTGCCTTTGTTTTCACCAAGAGCTTTATGGTTTCTGGGTTTACATCTAAGTCTTTAATCCATTTTGAGTTTTATTTTTCTGTTTGGTGTTAGGAAGTGTTCTAGTTTCATTCTTTTACATGTAGCTATCCAATTTTCCCAGCACCACTTAATGAAGAGGCCATCTTTCTCCACTGTATAGTTTTACTTCCTTTTTCAAAGCTATGTGGGTTTATCTCAGGGCTTTCTGTCTTGTTCCACTGGTCTATGTTTCTGTTTTTGTGCCAATAGCATACTGTCTTGATGACTATAGCTTCAGATGACATGATACTATACATAGAAAACCCTAACTATGCCACCAGAAAATTACTAGACCTAGTCAATGAATATAGTGAAGTTGAAGAATATAAAATTTATATACAGAAATCCCTTGCTTTCCTATACACTAACAATAAAAAATCAGAAAGAGAAATTAAGGTAACAATCCCATTCTCCACTGCAACAAAAGAATAAAATACCTTAGAATAAATTTACCTAAAGAGACAAAGGACCTGTATGTATAAAACTATAGGACACTGATGAAAGAAATCAAAGATGATAGAAACAGGTAGTATACCATATTCTTGGATTGGAATAATTAATATTTTAAAAATAAATGTACTACCCATCATAATCTACAGATCAAATGCAATCCCTATCCAAGTGCCAATGGTATTTTTCACAGAAGTAGAACAAAAATTTCACAGTTTGTATGAAAACAATAAAAATCCTGAATAGCCAAAGCAATCTTGAGAAAGAAAAATGGAGCTAGAGGAATCACCCTTCCTGACTTCAAGCTACATAGTGTCCTTTTAATGAACTTACTCTCTGCTCGGGGTTTCCCAGCAGTAAAGAATCCAGTAGTAAGGAATCCATCTGCAATGCAGCAAATGCACATTCAGTCCTTGGGTAAGGAAGATGCTCTGAAAGAGGAAATGGCAACCCAGTCCAGTATTCTTGACACGGAAATCCCATGGACAGAGGAGACTGGTGGGCTATAGTCCATAGCGTTGTTAAGACTTGGACACAACTGAGCCACTGAGCGTGTGCGCACACACACACACTGTCAGCTTAAAGGAGCTGCATCCAGCCCGTCTTGTGACTAGGAATTCTGTCACAATGGTTATGCAGACAGATGGCAAGAAATCTAGTAACAAAATCCAGAAAAATATAGCTTTTTTTTCCCCCTAAGAAAAATTAGGAACTAGGAATAGAAATCCATGTGAAGTAATGTGAGCTAATATTTTTTAAAGACATAAAGAGAATGTAAAGACTCCAACTTTATTTAGAAAGGTCAACTATAGGCATTTTGGGACTCTCCTATAACAATTTGCAGGTACACGCCACACATTTTCTCTTATGCTAAGTAGTTTAGATGATCAGTGTCCATTTTCCAAGTTTCTTGCAGAAAAATCTGTATTTCCCAATTGTAACAAGTCTGAGAAAAATTGCCTATCAGATGGCTCTCTCTGTTGACTTTTCTCCAAGCAATAAACTCAATAATTTATGCTTCTTCCGTTTTATATCTAGATTAACATGACATCATTAATTTCCATTTATATAGAGCAGGACAGAGAGAGTAGGAAAGATCATGTCAATATCACTTTTTCCTACAGTTCTTTGACTAGAACTCAGTCACAAGAACTCACATGGGTGGAAGAAAGGCTAAGAAATATATCTATATTCAAAGTCATTTTAGGGACATACATCACTCCCTCTGCCACATTGTGAAATGATTGAACTTAAGTGGGATTAGGTTCTCTGAGAAAGACTATAAATAACATCCTACAAAGCACTTAAATATGATTACTATGAATGAACATGTTTAGAAATGGAGTGTATTCACAAAATTCAGGAGAGAAGATATTTGTTAAGGTTATTCTTTGTGTTTTTTTTTAAGTTGACTTTTTAAAGCTTAAATAACCTTTGTTTTTCATGTAAAACAATAGTAAATACTGGAAAAGCAGTATTCTTTCCCCAGCACATATGGAAATAATGTGGCCCCAAAACAGGTCAATTAGGATTTATATAAAAGAAAAAGCTGGAAGTAGAATTTGTTTTCCTTGGACACTACACAGAGAAGCTGGACATGAGAGAATGGGATATGAAAGATAAAGAAAGAAGCAAACTGCAAAGAAAAACCGAATAAGACATCCTTAAAAATATATAATTGTTGCTTAAAGTCCTTACATACATTCTTAATATGATAAAAAAGAAGAAAATTTAACAAAGTTGTCCCATACTAAAAAAATTTTAAAATTTTGTTGAAATATAATTTATATACAGTTTTGTGTTAATTTCACAAACACAGGTTTCAGGC
>SJYC01011884.1:0-14915 GCA_006408675.1 Madoqua kirkii | reverse complement strand
TATTTAAGATAAATTAAATATGCTATGTCTTCTTATATATAAACATGTTAAAATATTAAACATATAAAACCTGACCTTAAACCTACAAATCAGATGCATAGGAAATATTTTTCATTCAACTATTATTTCTCAAGATTTTTTGTGTTTATCAATATTGATTTGGATCAAGAGGGAGAAATAAATATCAACCATACATTAACACTGTGAATAATGAGAATTATAGTGCTATCATTTGGAAAGGGACAAAAGCATCTTGTTAATTATTTTGTGGTCTAGGTCTATTTTAGGGAAAATAGACAGTAATTTTATTGTTTAGAGTTTATAAATTTAAAAAATCTATATTTAATATAGTTCAAGGGAAAAAATATGACAGATATCAAAATCTGGCTTAACGTCTTTCCAATCACCTTTATTCATTGCAGATTTAAAAAGTAAATTTCTCAGACCTCTTTCTTACTGAGGTATTGACTGACTTTTCACCTGGAATCACCTAGTCAGGTATACAGAGAAGACGTGAAAATTAAGAATAAATATAAAGACATAGAGATGCATTTTGGCTTTGCAGACCATTTTTTCAGTATTCTAGAATTATTCTCTGCATAGCTGCTATTCAGAGGCAGCCTGAACACCATCAGTGTTTCCATGGAAAAGCTTCCTTCCTTTCCCAGAGGAAGAACATTAGTCTTCATAGTCCCCAAGGGGTTCTGTGAACTCTCTTACACACTTATATTCATCCTTTTCTGCTTAACTTAGCTAGACTGGTTCACCTTACTTGCATTATAATTCTTGATTTATATAGGGTAAAAGTTTTAAGAACGTATATCTTACTTACTGTATATTTATTAAAACTTACTATCTTTAAAAGAGCAGCTGCAAGTTTTACTTTCAATGTATCTCAATTCTTCAATATTATCTTCTGTATTTGTGTTATGTTCTTTTTAAGAAACTTTTGCCTCTCCCAAAGTTGTGAATATATTCTTGCGTGTGTTATTCTAGCAAAATTTTGTAGCACTTAATTTAGGTCTATCAGTTTAATTCAGTCACTCAGTCATGTCCGACTCTTTGCGACCCCATGAATTGCAGCACACCAGGCCTCCCTGTCCATCACCAGCTCCCGGAATTCACTCAGATTCACATCCATCGAGCCAGTGATACCATCCAGCCATCTCATCCTCTGTCATCCCCTTCTCCTCCTGCTCCCAATCCCTCCCAGCATCAAAGTCTTTTCCAATGAGTCAACTCTTCACGTGAGGTGGCCAAAGTACTAAAGCTTCAGCTTCAGCATCATTCCTTCCAAAGAAATCCCAGGGCTGATTTCCTTCAGAATGGACTGGTTGGATCTCCTTGCAGTCCCAAGGGACTCTCAAGAGTCTTCTCCAACACCACAGTTCAAAAGCATCAGTTCTTCAGTGCTCAGCCTTCTTCATAGTCCAACTCTCACATCCATGCATGACCACCGGAAAAACCATAGTCTTGACTAGACAGAGCTTAGTCGGCAAAGTAATGTCTCTGTTTTTGAATATGCTATCTAGGTTGGTCATAACTTTTCTTCCAAGGACTAAGCGTCTTTTAATTTCATGGCTGCAGTCACCATCTGCAGTGATTTTGGAGCCCCCCAGAAACAAAATCTGACACTGTTTCCACTGTTTCCCCATCTATTTCCCATGATGTGATGGGACCGGATGCCATTCTCTTCGTTTTCTGAATGTTAAGCTTTAGGCCAACTTTTTCACTCTCCTCTTTCACTTTCATCAAGAGGCTTTTTAGCTCCTCTTAAGCGACTTAGCAGCAGCAGCAGCACTTTCTGCCATAAGGGTGGTGTCATCTGCGTATCTGAGGTGATTGATATTTCTCCTGGCAATCTTGATTCCAGCTTGTGTTTCTTCCAGTTCAGCATTTCTCATGACGTACTCTGCATATAAGTTACATAAGCAGGGAGACAATATACAGCCTTGATGTACTCCTTTTCCTATTTGGAACCATTCTGTTGTTCTATGTCCAGTTCTAACTGTGGCTACCTGACCTGCATATCGGTTTCTCAAGAGGCAGGTCAAGTGGTCTGTTTTTCCCACCTCTCTCAGAATTTTCCACAGTTTATTGTGATCCACACAGTCAAAGGCTTTGGCATAGTCAATAAAGCAGAAATAGATGTTTTTCTGGAACTCTCTTGCTTTTTCCATGATCCAGCGGATGTTGGCAATTTGATCTCTAGTTCCTCTGCCTTTTCTAAAACCAGTTTGAACATCAGGAAGTTCACGGTTTACATATTACCGAAGCCTGGCTTGGAGAATTTTGAGCTTTACTTCACTAGCATGTGAGATGAGTGCAATTGTGTGGTAGTTGGAGCATTCTTTGTCATTGCCTTTCTTTGGAATTGGAATGAAAACTGACCTTTTCCAGTCCTGTGGCCACTGCTGAGTTTTCCAAATGTGCTGGCATATTGAGTGAAGCACTTTTACAGCATCATCTTTCAGGATTTGTAATAGCTCAACTGGAATTCCATCACCTCCACTAGCTTTGTTCATAGTGATGTTTTCTAAAGCCCAGTTGACTTCACATTCCAGAATGTCTGGCTCTAGATGAGTGATCACACCATCGTGATGATCTGGGTCATGAAGGCCTTTTTTGTACAGTTCTTCTGTGTATTCTTGCCACTTCTTTTTAACATCTTCTTCTTCTGTTAAGTCCATACCATTTGTGTCCTTTATTGAGCCCATCTTTGCATGAAATGTTCCCTTGGTATCTCTAATCTTGAATTTAGGCCTATGATATACCTCAATTTTACTTTTTTTCCTCTATGGTGTGAGACTAGGGTTAAGATTATTCTCTTTTCAGTATGGATAATAAGGTGTTTCAGTTTTGTTTTCCCATGAAAATGCTTAGCTCTCATCAAAAACCATTTGGCTTGTTCAACCCATAGAGCATGGAAGTCATCACCCCAACCATACAGAAAAAAAAAAGCTGACACACTGAAAAATAAACAATATTTAGGTCCATTAGAGAACTGATATCTCAGTGAAAATTGTGACGCTGAAAAGCTTACAAAACACAAGCAGGTATAGAAATTTGCAGCTTATCAGGATCAGAAGCAGAGAATCAAACAATCATAACTAGAGCTGGTATCTGCAGTAACATTTTAAACTGTAACTGATGAAATCTTGGAGGCTAAGTGTAGACTAACTTGAGAGGTAAAAACTCTAAGGGACTCAGTCTTAGGAGACCACCACATTGTAATGAGCCCTACCAGATTCTCCTGGTGAAGATAGCAGAAAAATGCTGTCTTATGCAGAATGAGGGGGAAAGAAGCCATGCTTTTGTAGTTTTATTGAGAAATAATTGACATGTGTGTGGATGCCAAGTTGCTTCGGTTGTGTCTGATTCTTTGTGACCTATAGACTGTGGCCCACCAGGCTCCTCTGTCCATAGGGATTCTCCAGGCAAGAATAACGTAATAGGTTGTCATGCCCTCCTCCAGGGGATCTTCCCAACCCAGGGATAAACCCACATCTCTAATGTCTCCTGAACTGATAGGCAGGTTCTTTACCACTAACATCACCTGGGAAGCCAACTGACATACACCACTGTATGTAAGCTTAAAGCATTAAGCATAGTGGTTTTATTTACATATATTGTGAAATGATTACCCCAGTATTTTCACCTAGCATTCATCTTCTCATACAGATACATTAAAAAGAAAACAGAAAAAAAAATCTTGCAATGATAACTCTAAGAATTTACTCAGCAATTTTCAGATATATCATGCAGCAGTATCAACAAAAATCATGTTATATATGACATTCCTAGTACCTATCTTGTAACAGGAAATTTGTACCATTTGACCACATTATTCAGCTTCTGTCTCTTATACACATCTTGTATATTTTTTAAATTCTTTTCTATTAAAGGTTATTATAAGACATTGAGTATATTTCCCTGCATTATATCTTGTTGGTTATATATTTTGTATATAGTAGTGTACATATTTTAATCTCAAATCCTAATTTATTCCTCCCCTCACTTCTCCTTGGTAATAACAAGTATGTTTTGTATGTCTGTGAGTCTAAGAAATATAAAAAGTCGACAGGGATCAAAGATTTTACAAATTAGCACTAAAGAGACATTGAAGATAACTTTAGTTGTGTTTGAAAATCACTTTGGTAAAAATGAATCAATACAGCAGACAAATCCCTGGTATCAGTAATTGGTTTAAAATATTCACTCAGAATGAAGAGTTGATGAAAAACAAAGATATAATTGCATTGAATAAAAGAGAAGTATGAGGCACACAGATTGAGGTCTACTTAACATCTCAAAAATAAATATTTAAGATAAATTAAATATGCTATGTCTTCTTATATATAAACATGTTAAAATATTAAACATATAAAACCTGACCTTAAACCTACAAATCAGATGCATAGGAAATATTTTTCATTCAACTATTATTTCTCAAGATTTTTTGTGTTTATCAATATTGATTTGGATCAAGAGGGAGAAATAAATATCAACCATACATTAACACTGTGAATAATGAGAATTATAGTGCTATCATTTGGAAAGGGACAAAAGCATCTTGTTAATTATTTTGTGGTCTAGGTCTATTTTAGGGAAAATAGACAGTAATTTTATTGTTTAGAGTTTATAAATTTAAAAAATCTATATTTAATATAGTTCAAGGGAAAAAATATGACAGATATCAAAATCTGGCTTAACGTCTTTCCAATCACCTTTATTCATTGCAGATTTAAAAAGTAAATTTCTCAGACCTCTTTCTTACTGAGGTATTGACTGACTTTTCACCTGGAATCACCTAGTCAGGTATACAGAGAAGACGTGAAAATTAAGAATAAATATAAAGACATAGAGATGCATTTTGGCTTTGCAGACCATTTTTTCAGTATTCTAGAATTATTCTCTGCATAGCTGCTATTCAGAGGCAGCCTGAACACCATCAGTGTTTCCATGGAAAAGCTTCCTTCCTTTCCCAGAGGAAGAACATTAGTCTTCATAGTCCCCAAGGGGTTCTGTGAACTCTCTTACACACTTATATTCATCCTTTTCTGCTTAACTTAGCTAGACTGGTTCACCTTACTTGCATTATAATTCTTGATTTATATAGGGTAAAAGTTTTAAGAACGTATATCTTACTTACTGTATATTTATTAAAACTTACTATCTTTAAAAGAGCAGCTGCAAGTTTTACTTTCAATGTATCTCAATTCTTCAATATTATCTTCTGTATTTGTGTTATGTTCTTTTTAAGAAACTTTTGCCTCTCCCAAAGTTGTGAATATATTCTTGCGTGTGTTATTCTAGCAAAATTTTGTAGCACTTAATTTAGGTCTATCAGTTTAATTCAGTCACTCAGTCATGTCCGACTCTTTGCGACCCCATGAATTGCAGCACACCAGGCCTCCCTGTCCATCACCAGCTCCCGGAATTCACTCAGATTCACATCCATCGAGCCAGTGATACCATCCAGCCATCTCATCCTCTGTCATCCCCTTCTCCTCCTGCTCCCAATCCCTCCCAGCATCAAAGTCTTTTCCAATGAGTCAACTCTTCACGTGAGGTGGCCAAAGTACTAAAGCTTCAGCTTCAGCATCATTCCTTCCAAAGAAATCCCAGGGCTGATTTCCTTCAGAATGGACTGGTTGGATCTCCTTGCAGTCCCAAGGGACTCTCAAGAGTCTTCTCCAACACCACAGTTCAAAAGCATCAGTTCTTCAGTGCTCAGCCTTCTTCATAGTCCAACTCTCACATCCATGCATGACCACCGGAAAAACCATAGTCTTGACTAGACAGAGCTTAGTCGGCAAAGTAATGTCTCTGTTTTTGAATATGCTATCTAGGTTGGTCATAACTTTTCTTCCAAGGACTAAGCGTCTTTTAATTTCATGGCTGCAGTCACCATCTGCAGTGATTTTGGAGCCCCCCAGAAACAAAATCTGACACTGTTTCCACTGTTTCCCCATCTATTTCCCATGATGTGATGGGACCGGATGCCATTCTCTTCGTTTTCTGAATGTTAAGCTTTAGGCCAACTTTTTCACTCTCCTCTTTCACTTTCATCAAGAGGCTTTTTAGCTCCTCTTAAGCGACTTAGCAGCAGCAGCAGCACTTTCTGCCATAAGGGTGGTGTCATCTGCGTATCTGAGGTGATTGATATTTCTCCTGGCAATCTTGATTCCAGCTTGTGTTTCTTCCAGTTCAGCATTTCTCATGACGTACTCTGCATATAAGTTACATAAGCAGGGAGACAATATACAGCCTTGATGTACTCCTTTTCCTATTTGGAACCATTCTGTTGTTCTATGTCCAGTTCTAACTGTGGCTACCTGACCTGCATATCGGTTTCTCAAGAGGCAGGTCAAGTGGTCTGTTTTTCCCACCTCTCTCAGAATTTTCCACAGTTTATTGTGATCCACACAGTCAAAGGCTTTGGCATAGTCAATAAAGCAGAAATAGATGTTTTTCTGGAACTCTCTTGCTTTTTCCATGATCCAGCGGATGTTGGCAATTTGATCTCTAGTTCCTCTGCCTTTTCTAAAACCAGTTTGAACATCAGGAAGTTCACGGTTTACATATTACCGAAGCCTGGCTTGGAGAATTTTGAGCTTTACTTCACTAGCATGTGAGATGAGTGCAATTGTGTGGTAGTTGGAGCATTCTTTGTCATTGCCTTTCTTTGGAATTGGAATGAAAACTGACCTTTTCCAGTCCTGTGGCCACTGCTGAGTTTTCCAAATGTGCTGGCATATTGAGTGAAGCACTTTTACAGCATCATCTTTCAGGATTTGTAATAGCTCAACTGGAATTCCATCACCTCCACTAGCTTTGTTCATAGTGATGTTTTCTAAAGCCCAGTTGACTTCACATTCCAGAATGTCTGGCTCTAGATGAGTGATCACACCATCGTGATGATCTGGGTCATGAAGGCCTTTTTTGTACAGTTCTTCTGTGTATTCTTGCCACTTCTTTTTAACATCTTCTTCTTCTGTTAAGTCCATACCATTTGTGTCCTTTATTGAGCCCATCTTTGCATGAAATGTTCCCTTGGTATCTCTAATCTTGAATTTAGGCCTATGATATACCTCAATTTTACTTTTTTTCCTCTATGGTGTGAGACTAGGGTTAAGATTATTCTCTTTTCAGTATGGATAATAAGGTGTTTCAGTTTTGTTTTCCCATGAAAATGCTTAGCTCTCATCAAAAACCATTTGGCTTGTTCAACCCATAGAGCATGGAAGTCATCACCCCAACCATACAGAAAAAAAAAAGCTGACACACTGAAAAATAAACAATATTTAGGTCCATTAGAGAACTGATATCTCAGTGAAAATTGTGACGCTGAAAAGCTTACAAAACACAAGCAGGTATAGAAATTTGCAGCTTATCAGGATCAGAAGCAGAGAATCAAACAATCATAACTAGAGCTGGTATCTGCAGTAACATTTTAAACTGTAACTGATGAAATCTTGGAGGCTAAGTGTAGACTAACTTGAGAGGTAAAAACTCTAAGGGACTCAGTCTTAGGAGACCACCACATTGTAATGAGCCCTACCAGATTCTCCTGGTGAAGATAGCAGAAAAATGCTGTCTTATGCAGAATGAGGGGGAAAGAAGCCATGCTTTTGTAGTTTTATTGAGAAATAATTGACATGTGTGTGGATGCCAAGTTGCTTCGGTTGTGTCTGATTCTTTGTGACCTATAGACTGTGGCCCACCAGGCTCCTCTGTCCATAGGGATTCTCCAGGCAAGAATAACGTAATAGGTTGTCATGCCCTCCTCCAGGGGATCTTCCCAACCCAGGGATAAACCCACATCTCTAATGTCTCCTGAACTGATAGGCAGGTTCTTTACCACTAACATCACCTGGGAAGCCAACTGACATACACCACTGTATGTAAGCTTAAAGCATTAAGCATAGTGGTTTTATTTACATATATTGTGAAATGATTACCCCAGTATTTTCACCTAGCATTCATCTTCTCATACAGATACATTAAAAAGAAAACAGAAAAAAAAATCTGCAATGATAACTCTAAGAATTTACTCAGCAATTTTCAGATATATCATGCAGCAGTATCAACAAAAATCATGTTATATATGACATTCCTAGTACCTATCTTGTAACAGGAAATTTGTACCATTTGACCACATTATTCAGCTTCCCTCTTCTCTCCCCTTCCCCTGGTAACCACAAATCTTATCTCTTCATTTTCTAGGAGATTTTGTTTGCTTTTTTAAAGCTTCCTTATACATAAGTAAAGTTGTTCAATATTTGTCTTTTTCTGTCTGACTTATTTCACTTAGCATAATGCCTTCCAGGTCCATCCATGTTGTCTCAAATGATTTCTCTCATTTTTGACTTAATAATATTACAGTGTTTCTGTATCACAACTTCCTTTTCCTTTTGTTCATTGGTGGACACTTGGGATGTTTTTGTCTCCCACTACTGTAAATAAGGCTTCTAAAAACATCACAGTGCAGATATTGTTTTGAGTTAGTGTTTTCATTACTTTGGATATATTCCCAGAAGTAAAATTGCTGGATGATATGGCGGTTCTATTTTTGATTTTAACAGGATCCTCCATACTGTTTTCCATAGTGGCTGTACCAGTTTACAAACTCACCAGCAGTTCACAGATTTCTCTTTTCTCCACATCCATACCCACATTTGTTATCTTTTTGATGTCTTTTTGATTATAGTCATTCTAACAGGTGTGAAAGATAATTCATTTGTATTTCCTTTAAGACTCACGATGTTGAGCATATTTTCATGTACCTGTTGGTCTTTCCTATACCTTATTTGGGGGAAAGTTTATTCAGGTTCTTTGTTCATTTTTAATTGAGTTATTTTATTTTGTTTTATTTTTATTGAGTTGTAACATTTATTTTTCATATCAATCCTTTACCAAGTAAATGATTTACAAATATTCTTTTTGAAATAGGATAATTATCACATTGTAAAATGAATTTGGAAGTGCTATCTTCAATTTTTTGGAAAAGTTTGAGAAATATTGATGCTAATTCTTCTTTAAATGTTTGGCAATCATTCTGTAGGTTTCCTTTTCTTTTTGTTGATGATTTTTTTTGCTCTGTAGAAGTATTTTAATTTGATGTAGTCCATCTGCTAATTTTTTTGTCCTTTCATTGTCATAGCAAAAATTCATTACAAGACCTGTGTCAAGAAGTTTTATTTATATGTTTCTTCTTGGAGTTTTTTTTGTGTGTGATTTTGGGTCTTACATTTAAATACATTTTGAGTTAATTTTTTATGAGTAATGTAAGATATAACTCCAGTTTCTTTTACATGTAAATAACCAATTATCCAAGCATAATTTATTAGAAAGATGTCTATTCTACATCATGTATTCTTGGGTGTCTTGTCAAATGTCAGCTGATCATATACTCTCAGGCTTATTCCTATACTTTTGATTCATCCCATTGGTCTCTTTGTCTGTTTTTATGCCAATACTGTACTTTTTATATACATTTGCAGCTCTCCAGTGTAACTTGAAATTAGGAAGCGTGATGCTTCCTGCTTTATTCTTTTTTCTCAGGATTTTTATTTATTTATTTATTTTGGTTATTTGGGCATATTTAGTTTCTAGATACATGTTAGTTTTTCCTACTTATGTAAGAATGTTATAGGAGTTTTAATGGAAATTGCATTGAATTTATAGATGACTTTTGGGGCAACATTGACATTTTAACATTAATTCTTGTAATACATGAATGTGAAACTCCTTTCCATTTATTCAATTTATTTCACCAGCATCTCATAGTTTTCAGAGTTGAGGACTTTTACCTCTTTAGTTCAACTGACCCTAAGCAACTTATTGTTTTTGATGTTATTGTAAATGGAATAAACAACTTCATTTATCTTTTTTAAATCATTGTTTGGGTATAGAAATGTTACTGGTTATTGTGTTAATTTAAATCTTGCAAGTTTACCAAATTTTCACTGACTGGATACAATGATTTTTTGGTGATCTTTATTCTCTTTTTATAAGATCATGTTACATACAAATAGAGACAATTTTAGTTTTCTCTTTCCAATTTTTATACATGTATGCATGTTTGTTTATTTGTTTTGGTTACTTGTTTGCTCTAGCCAGGACTTCAGGTATTATGTTAAGTGAGACTGGTGAGAACAGAAATTCTTTTCTTATTCTTGATCTTAGAAGAAAAACTTTCAACTTTTCATGACTGACGATAATGTTATCTGTGGACCTGTCATATACAAGCTTTATTATGATGAGATCTGTTTCTTCTATACCTAATTTGTTCAGAGGTTTTATCATGAATAGATGTTGAATTTTTTTTAATGCTTTCTTTTGCATTTTTGAGATGATCCTATAATTTTCTTTCATTTTATTAATTTTATATATAACATTGATTTATTTATACATGTTGAACCATTCCTGCATTTTTGCTCTCTAACATTCCAGGGATAAATCCCACTTGATAAAGGTAAATTTTTTAGTGAGTTGATGGATTCAGTTTACTAGTATTTTGCGAAATTTTGCATCTTTATTCATCAAGGATACTACCCTGTAATTTTCTTTTCTAGTAGTATCCATTTCTGATTTTTGTATCTGGATAATGCTCACATTGTAAAATGAGTTTGGAAGTGTTTTGTTCTCTTCCATTTGGGGGAAGAGTTTGAGAAATATTAATGTTAATTCTTCTTCAAATGTTTGATAAATTTACCAGCGAATTCATCAGGTCTTAAGCTTTTCTTCATTGTAGACAATTTTTTCTTATAATGAGAGATTTTAAACTTTTTACTAGAGTTATAAGTGCCACTATTTCCATAGCTTCAGACTCTAACTGTTATATATATTTACCATTACCAGTGAGATTTACACTGCCTTGTTATCTTTTTATAATGTTAATTACTAAAGTTCTTCTTCCACTCAAAGAACATTATTTAGTGTTTCTTGTAAGGCATATCTGGTGATAATGAGCTCCTTCAGTCTTTGTCTACTTAGGAAAAGCCAAAGACAACAAAAGACACAAAAACCAGGACACTGGAGGACATTTTATCCTCTAATATCATAGCTGAAGCTCATAGTAAATGTGGTCTGTCAACTCACACTAAAGGTCTGTCTATCTGAGTTCTTTTTATCTGATACATCAGGTTCAACTTTCAAACAGGACTATCGAAAGACAACCTACAAAGGCAAACAACACTGTTTAATGAATCAAAGAGAATATTCAAGCTAAAATCAGATATTTCAGAGACTTGTGTTTTCAAATAATTTTTTTTAAATAGCATGAATAATCTGTTAAAAGGTCAAATAGAAGAAATGGAAGCCATGCAAGAATGATATGAATAATGTAAGCAGAGAGATGCAAAGTCAAAAAACTCAAAACCTCAAAAAAGAATGTAAAGGAAATGCTAGAAATCAAAGACACTAACAGAAGTAAAGAATGCCTCTGATGGCTCATCAGTAGACTAGACGTGGAGAGGAAAGAATCCGTGAGCTTGAGTCTATACCAGTAGAAACTTTCAAAATTTAAATGCAAAGAGAAAAAGAATCAAAATTTTGAATAAAATATTTAAGAACAATGGGGAAATCACAAAAAGTGTAATGTATGTCATGAGAATACATGAAGACATGAAAGAGAGAAATGGGTAGAAGTATTTGAAGTAATAAAGACTAAAATTTTTTCCAAAATTAACAGACAACTCATTCAGGAAACTCAGAGAAAACAAGCAAGATAATACCATCAGATTCAGAACTGAATCAACAAATTGGGTTCAAACTACTTAAAATCCAGACAAAAAGAAAAACTTATACAATGCTAGGGGGGAAACAAAAACAAAAACAAAAACCTTACATACAGAAGAAGAATAAGAATTACATTGGATTTCTATGCAAAGGAATGCTACTCTTGTGTATGAATACACATCTTATTTATCCATCTTATTTATCCAATCATCTGTTGATGTATCAACATTTAGACTGTATCAATTTCTTGACAGTTGTAAACAGTGCTGTTGTGAATGTTGGATTGTATGTATTTTGAATTAGTGTTTTCCTTTGAATCGTTAGATCATATGGTAGTTCTATATTTAGCTTTGGGGAGCATCCGTACTATTTTCCATAGTGGCTGCACCAATCTACATTTCCACCAACAATGTACATGGGTTCCCTTTTCCCCACATTTTTGACAATGTTTGTTACTTGTGCTCCTTTGGATGATAAACATTCTGATAGGTGTAAGGCAATATCTTATGGTTAAAACTTGAATTTCACTGATTATGAGCAATGTTGAGAATTTTTTCTTGTGTCTTTTAACTGTCTTCATCTTCTCACTTGAAAAATATCTGTTCAATTATTCTGTTCATTTTCTAATAGAGTTGTATTTTTTTAGATGTTGAGTTGTACAAGTTATTTATGGGGAAATTATACTTTTGTGGTATTGTTGTTATTTAGTAACTCAGCCATGTCTGACTCTTTGCAACCCCATGGACGGCAGCACACCATATATGTGGTATATTAATCCCTTATTGGGACTGACGATAGTCATATCATTTGTAAATATTTTCTCCCATTCAATAGGTTGTGCTTTTGTTTTGTCAATAGTTTACTTTGCTGTGCAAAAGCTTTTCAGTTAAATTAGGTCCCATTTACTTTTGCTTTCATGTCCTTTCTTTTAGGAGATGGATCAAAAAAAAAAATTATGCCAATTTACTTGAAAGAGTGTTCTGCCTACTTTCCCCCTCACCCATGATAATTTTGGGTATTTGTTCTATATTTAGGTTTTTAATCCATTATGACTTTATTTTTACATATAATGTTAGATAATATTCTAATATAATTTTTTAATTTTTAGAAAAGTGTAGTTGATCTATAATGTTGTGTTAATTTTGCTGTATAGAAAAGTGATTCAGATACACACACACACACACACACACACACATTCTTTTAATATTCTTTTTCATTATGGTTTATTTCAGGATATTGAATATAGTTACATGTGCTATACAGTAGAATCTTGTTTTTTATATATAATATTTTGGATCTGCTAACCCCAAACCTCAAGTCCATTCCTCTCCCACCCTCTCTTCTCCTTTACAACCACAACTTTGTTCTCCATGTCTGTGAGTTTGTTTCTGTTTAACAGGTTTATTTGTATCATATTTTAGATTCCAAATATAAGTGATATCATTTGGTATTTGTCTTTTTCTGGGCATCCCTCATGGCTCAGAGGTTAAAGTGCTTGCCTGCAATGCAGGAGATCTGAGTTCCATCCCTGGGTTGGGAAGATCCCCTGAAAAAGGAAATGGCAACTCACTCTAGTACTCTTGCCTGGAGGATCCCATGGACAGAGGAACCTTGTGGGCTACAGTCCACAGAGTCGCAAAGAGTCGGACACAACTGAGCGACTTCACTTTCACTTTCATTTTCTGATTTACGTCACTAGGTATGATACTCTGTAGATCCATGCATGTTGCTGCAAATGGTATTATTCCATCCTTTTTTATGGCTAAGTAATATTTCATTGTAAATAGGTACCACATCTTTACCCACTCATCTGTTGATGGACATTTGTGTTGTTTCTATATCTTGACTATTGTGAATATAGTGCTGCTCTGAATGTAGGGGTGTATATATTTTGGGGATTGTAATTTTGTCTAAATATATGTCCAGGAATGGGATTTCCAGATCATATAGCAATTTTATATTTAATTTTTGAGAAATCTGTACCAACTTATATTCCCACCCATGGTGTCTGAGGTTTCCTTTTCTCCACACCCTCTCAGAATTTTTTATTCCTAAAATTTTTAATGAAGGTCATTCTGACAGATGTGAGGTAGCACCTCATTGTATTTTTGATTTTCATTAGTGATGCTGAACATCTTCTCATGTGCGTATTGTCCATCTGCATGTCTTCTTTGGAGAAATGTCTAGGTCTTCTGTTCATTTTTTGTTTGGGTTGATTTTTTGCTGTTAAATTATATGAGCTGACTTTATATTTTTGAAATTAAGTTTTTGTCAATCTCATTATTTATAAATACTTTCTCCCAGTTTATAGGCTCTCTTTTTGTTGTTTATTTTCTTTTGCTGTGCAAATGCTTGTAAGTAGGTCCCATTCATTTGTTTTTGTTTTTATTTCTATTGCATTGGAAGACTGCCATAAGAAAACATTGATTAATGTCAGTGAATGTTTTGCTTATTATCTGTTCTAGGAGTTTTATGGTGCCGTGTCTTATGTTTAAGTCTTTAAGGCATTTTGAGTTTGTTTTTGCGCATGATGTGAGCACATGCTTTAATTTCACTGATTTCCATGCAGCTGTCCAACTTTCTCAACAAGACTTTCTGAAGAGGTTTTCTGTTTCCCACTGTATAGTCTTGTCTCGTCTGTCAAAGATTAATTGATCATAAGTGTCTGGGGTTATTTCTGTTCTCTCTATCATGTTGCACTAATCTGTTTCTGTTTATGTCAGTACCATACTGTTTAATTGCCTTGCTTTTACAGTGCCGTCTGAATATATATTCAATATTCTCCCTGGCTTATTTATTCTCCATTTGCCCTTTATTCTTAAATCTCAAGACTTCTATCTTGATGTTATTGCATTTATATGTCATTAGCTATATTGTGACCAAAAATGTCATGTCTTACAAAAGAAAAAGGAATGATGTCTTCTCATTTCAGTATGCTACTAATTCTGCCAAGTCAAAGAGAAGGAGAAAGTAATTTTTAACTAATAGAGAAAATAAAGCAAAATTATAAGTAAAAATTACCAACTCTTATTTCAAACAGAATAAGGCAAGAAATAATTTTGTAGATTAATTGAATTTTTTTAAAGTTTATACACACATACTGATATACTTTTAATATCTATACTAATTAAAAAGTTTTGACAAATGAATTTTTAAAACTTTAATAAATA
>SJYC01011882.1:0-13479 GCA_006408675.1 Madoqua kirkii | reverse complement strand
GGAGTACCATAGGATCTAGCTCTTTGTTAGTTTTCTGCAAGTATGCCAGTTCACCTTTTGCTTTGTTATTGTAGTGAGTAATTCATGGTTGGGTGAGTGAGAATGCTTTTTACCCCAGTGGAGGAATGTTGAAGACCTTATTTCATTCCAATTTATCACTACTCTAATGTGTCTTTGGGCAATGAAGGTGCTGTTAAACTGATAAGAAAGTGTACAAAAAGGAGGGAGTACATGGCCACTTGACAACAATCCATTATGGTATTTTTTGAAACTAATTTTTTGGAATATAGTTGATTTACAATGTTGTCTAGTTTCTGGTATACAACAAAGTGATTCAGGTTTATATATATATATATATATATATATTCTTTTTCAATACCTTTCCCATTTTAGGTTATTAGAGAACATTAAGTATAGTTCCTTGTGCTATACATTAGGTACTTATTGGTTATCTATTTGAAATATAATAGTATGTACATGTCAATCACAAAATTTCAATCTATCCCTCAACTCCCACCTGTCCCCTTTGTTAAGTAGAAGTTTGTTTTCTGAGCCTGTGACTCTGTTTCTGCTTTGTAAATAAGTACAATTGTATCAACTATTTTAGATTACACTCATAAGCAGTATCATATATTTGTCTTTCTCTGTCTGACTTACGTTGCTTAGTATGAAAATCTCCAGGTCCAGCTGCAAGGACATTATTTTCTTCTTTTTTATGGCTGAGTAATACTCCATTGTATATGTGTATCTTCTTTATTCATTCATCTGTTAATGAGCATTTAGCTTGCTTCTGTGTCTTGACTATTCTAAACAGTGCTGCGGTGAATATTAAGGTTCATGTATTATTCTGAACCATGTTTTTCTCAAGATATATGCTGAAGAATGAGTTTGTTGGATCACATGGTAACTCTATTTTTTAGCTTTTTAAGGAAACGTCATACTGTCTCCACAGTGGATTCACCAGTTTGCATTCTCAGCTATAGCAAAAAAGGGCTCACTTTTCCCTGTCCAGTGTTTATTGTGTGTAGATATTTTGAGGATAGTCATTCTGACCCTATGAGGTGATAATCTCATTGTAGTTTTGACTTACTTTTCTCTAATAATTAGTCATGTTGAGCATCTTTTCAAATGCCTCCTGGTCATTTGCATGCATTCTTTGGAGAAATGTCTCTATAGGTTTTCTGCCATGTTTTGATTGGTTTGCTTGTTTTCTTTTTTTGATATTGACCTGCATGAGTTATTTGTATTTGAAGATTAATCCCTTGCTGGTTGCATTGTTTGAAAAATTTTCTCCTATTTGTGGGTTGTCTTTTGCTTTGTTTATGGTTTCCTTTATTGTGCAAAAGCTTTTGAATTTAACTAGATCTCACTTGTTTTTGTTTTTATTTCCATTGCTCTCTAGGAGACAGATCAAAAAAGATATCATTTAATATATATCAAATTTCATGTTTTCTATCATATCTGCCTTTGTTTTCCTCTAAGTTTTATGATATTCCATCCTAAATTTAGGCCCTTAATCCATTTTGAGTTTTTGTGTATTAAAAAATGTTATACTTTCATTGCTTTACATGTAGCTGTCCCATTTTCCCAGCAACATTTACTGGGGTGATTGTCTTTTCTCCATTGTATAGTCTCGCATCCTTTGTAATAGAGTAATTAGCCGTATGTGCATGGATTTATTTCTGGGCTTTCTATGCTGTTTTTTTTTTATCTTTATTTTTCTTTTTTTGTGCCAGTATCATGCTGTTTTGATGACTGTAGTATAGTCTAAAGTCAGAGAGCCTGATACCTCATCTGTTTTTCTTTCCTAAGATTGCTTTGGTTACCTGGAGTCTTTTGTGTGTCTATAGAAATTTTACAATTTATCATACTACTTCTATGAAAGATGCCATTGATAATTTGATAAAGATTGCCTTGAATTGCTAGATTGTGTTAGGTAGTATAGTCACTTTTAGAGTATTGATTTTTCCAGTCCCCAAACATAGCATATCTTTTTATCATTTTTTATATTTTATGAGGAAAATATCTTCAAGGATATAAACAAATTTTAAAAAGTTACACACGTTGGGATTTGTCTTAATACTTTCACTGCATCTGCAAGCATACCAGGCTATTATAAATTGTAGTGCAGAAACATACTATTGCTCTTTGTACTTTTTAAAGTTTATCTTGGGTAGGATAGTACTCTAATATATATATAATTTTGACTAATTAGTATGAAATTAATTCAACAAATGACAAATATGACCTTTATTATGATAAAAATCTTTTATCTACTTGCATTTTTATATCTTTATTAATTTAAATAGTATTTCTCCCAAATTATTCATGTTTGTGAAAGTGAAAGTCATTCAGTTGTGTTTGACTCTTTGCAACCCCAAAGACTATTCAGTCCATGAAATTCTCCAGTCCAGAATACTGGAATGGGTAGCCTTTCCCTTCTCCAGGGTATCCTCCCAAGCCAGGGATTAAACCCAGGTCTGCCACATTGCAGTCAGAGTCTTTACCAGCTAAGCCACAAGGGAAGCCCAAGGATACTGGAGTGGGTAGTCTATCCCTTCTCCAGTGAATCTTCCCTTATCAGGAATCAAACCAGGGTCTCCTGCATTGCAGATGGATTTTTTACCAACTGAACTATCAGGAAAGCCCTAATCATGTTTGCAAGCATCTCTAATTCTTAGTAATAAACACATAATACATTCATGCAATTTACCTTGTTAACTTATTTAATGTTTCTCATGTTTAATATAATCGAGTTATTTCTTATTTCTTAAAACAAGTTTGAATCGCTTATTTCTTTACTTTGGTTTCTTTGATAGTTTTATCTTGCTAATGAAGTTCTAGTATACTCACATTTTCTAATATTAAAATAATTAACTTTATGAATTACGCTTGCTATATTTTTCAATTCTTAATTTTATTCCAGTTTTCAGTTCAGGTCAATCACTGAGTCGTGTTCGACTCTATTTGATTCCATGGACTGCAGCATGAAGGCTTCCCTGTCCATCACCAACTCCTGGAGCTTGCTAAACTCATGTCCATCGAGTCAGTGATGCCATCCTACCATCTTATCCTCTATTGTCCCCTTCTCCTGCAACAGTGTCTTTTCCAGTGAGTCAGTTTTTCACATCAGGTGGCCAAAGTATTGGAATTCCACCTTCAGCATCAGTTTTTCCAGTGAAAATTCAGGACTGGTTTCATTTAGGATGGACTGGTTTGATCTCCTTGCAGTCCAAGGGACCCTTAAGAGAAGAGTCTTCTCCAACACCATAGTTCAAAAGCTCAGCTTTCTTTATAGCCCAACTAGTTCTCACATCCATACACGACTAGTGGAAAAGCCACAGCTTTGATTAGACAAAACTTTGTCAGCAATAAATGTCTCTGCTTTTTAATAAGGTGTCTAGGTTTGTCATGACTTTTCTTCCAAGGAGCAAACGACTTTTAATTTCATGAATGCAATCACCATCCACAGTGATTTTGGAATCCAAGAAAATAAAGTCTCTCACTGTTTCCACTGTTTCCCATCTATTTGCCATGAATTGAAGGAATGGTGTGAAGTGATGCCACCTGGCAATAGCTCCCCACTCCAGAACTCTTGCCTGGAAAATCCCATGGATAGAGGAGCCTGGTAGGCTGCAGTCCATAAGGTCACTAAGAGTAGGACAGGACTAAGCGACTTCACTTTTAATTTTCACTTTCATGCATTAGAGAAGGAAATGGCAACCCACCCCAGTATTCTTGCCTGGAGAATCCCATGGATGAGGGAGCCTGGTGGGCTGCTGTCTATGGGATCTCACAGAGTCGGACACAACTGAAGTGACTTAACAGCAGGAGATGCCATCTGATGTGAGGAAGTGTCACATTTTAAGAGACCTTGATGCTGGGAAAGATTGAAGGAGGGAGGAGAAGGGGACAACAGAGAATAAGATGGTTGGATGGCATCACAGAATCAATAGACATGAGCTTGAGTAAACTCCGGGGGTTGGTGAATGAGCAGGGAAGCCCATTGTGCTGGAGTCCATGTGGTCACAAAGAGTCGGACATGACTGAGTGACTGAACTGAACTGATGGGACCAGATGTCATGATCTTCTTTTTTTGAATGTTGAGTTTTAAGCCAGCTTTTTCGCTCTTCTCTTTCACTTTCAAAAAGAGGCTATTTCCTCTTCATTTTTTGCCATAAGGGTGGTGTCATCGGCCTATCTGTGGTTATTGATGTTTCTTCCTGCAATCTTGACTCCAGCTTGTGCTTCAAGCTGGACTCTCTGCGACCCCATGGACTAACCTAACACATTCCACAATGTAATGTGTATATAAGTTAAATAAGCAGAGTGACAATATACACCCTTGACATACTCCTTTCCCAATCTGAAACCAGTCTGTTGTTTCATGTTCATTTCTAACTATGGCCTGTTGACCTGCATATAGATTTCTCAGGAGGCAGGTAAGGTGGTCTGGTACTCCCATTACTTTAAGAATTTTCCACAGTTTGTAGTGATACACACAGTCAAAGCCTTTGGTGTAGTCAATAGAGCAGAAGTAAATATTTTTGCTTTTCTATGATCCACTGGAAGTTGGCAATTTGATCTCTGGTACCTCTGCCTTTTCTAAATCCAGCTTGGACATTGGAAAGTTTTTGGTTCACATACTGTTGAAGCCTGGCTTGGAAAATTTTGATCATTACTTTGCTAGCATGCAAGATGAGTGCAATTGTGTGGTAGTTTGAACATTCTTTGGCATTGTCTTTCATTGAGATTGGAATGAAACCTGACCTTTTTCAGTCCTGTGACCACTGCTGAGTTTTCCAAATTTGCTGGCATATTGAACACAGCACTTTCACAACTTCATATTTTAGGATTTGAAATAGCTCAGTTGGAATTTTGTCACCTCCAATAGCTTTGTTCGTAGTGATGCTTCCTTATGCCCACTTGACTTCGCATTCCAGAATGTTTGGCTCTAGGTGAGTGATCATTCCATCATGGTTATCTGATTCATGAAGATCTTTTTTGTATAGTTCTCATGTGTATTCTTGCCATCTCTTAATATCTTCTGCTCTGTTCAGTCCATACCTTTTCTGTCCTTTATTGTGCAAATCTTTGCATGAAATATTCCCTTGGTATCTCTAATTTTCTTAATGAGATCTCTAGTCTTTCCCATTCTATTGCTTTCCTTTATTTCTTTGCATTGATCACCTAAGAAGGCTTTCTTATCTCTCCTTTTTCTTTGGAACTCTTCATTCAGATTTTTATATCTTTTCTTTTCTCTTTTGCCTCTAGTTTCCAAATTTATTGATATATAATTGACATATAGCATTGTATTAGCTTATGATATACAGATACTGATTTGTTATATGTATATATTGCAAATGACGACTCCAATAATGTTGGTTAACATGTAACATCTCACATTGTTACACATTTTGTGTCATATAAATTTTAAATTTTACTCTTTTAGAATTTCAGATGTAAAATGCAGCTTTATTAACTGTAGTCATCTACTGTGCATTATATTGCTAGAATTAGTTGTCATATTGCTGTAAGTTAGCACCTTTTGTGTACCTTGTTCTATTTCCCCTGCCCCCAGACACCTCCTCTGACAATCACACCAATCTGTTTTCTGTTTATTTAGTTTGCTCATTTCCTTGCACTTTGCTTATTTCTTTTCTTCAGTTCAGTTCAGTAGCTCAGTCATGTCTGACTCTTTGCGACCCCATGGACTGCAGCATGACAGGCTTCCCTATCCATCACCAACTACCAGAGCTTACTCAACTCATGTCCATTGAGTCAGTGATGCCATCCATCCATCTCATCCTCTGTTGTCCCTTTCTCCTCCTGCCTTCAATCTTTCCCAGTATCAGAGTCTGTTTTCTTAGATTCCACATATAAGTGTGATCACACAGTATTTGTTATTTTTTATTTATTTGTTTTTTAATCACTTAGCATCATGTCCTCTTGTCCATTCGTATTTGTTTCTACTGTATCACAAGGTGAATCAGTTATCATGTACATATATACATTTTTTTTAGATCTTTTTACCATATAGGTCATGACAGAATATTGAGAAGATTTTCCTATTCTATCCAGCAGGTCCTTATTAGTTATCTATCACACACACACACACACACACACACACACACACACACACACACACAGTAGTGTATATACATCAATTTCAATATCCCAATTTATTCCTCTCCCCTTTCTCCCCATGGAAACCATAAATTTGTTTTCTACATCTGTGACTCTATTTCTGTTCTGCAAATAAGTTTATTTTACTCTATTTCCATTTTATAAATAAGTTTACTGTTCGGTTCAGTTTAGTTCAGTCACTCAGTCATGTCCAACTCTTTGCGATCCTACAGACTGCAGCATGCCAGGCCTCTCTGTCCATCACCAACTCCTGGGGTCTAACTCAATGAAACTATGAGCCCTTCCGTCTAGGGCCACCCAAGATGAATGAGTCATGGTGGAGAATTTCTGACAGAATGTGGTCCACTGGAGAAAGGAATGGCAAACCTCTTCACTATTCTTGCCTTGAGAAGCTCACAGACAGTATGAAAAGTTTACTGTACCGTTTTGTAAATTCCACATATAGGTAAGGTCATATGATATTTGTCTTTCTCTGTCTGAAGCAAGCTTCACTCAGTGTGACAGTCTCTAGGTCTATCCATGTTGCTGCAAATGACTATTTTTTTTAATTTTTATGACTAATATTCCACTGTTTATATGCACCCCATCTTATTTATCCACTTCTCTTTTGATGAAATATAATTTCATTTTTAAGTTGGCCCAATATTCCATTTTATGTGTGTGTGTGTGTATGTATATACACATGTATGTCTCTCTGTGTGTATATATGTATGTCTATATGCATATTGCTGTAAGTACTAGTATTGGAGAAAACTCTTGAGAGTCCCTTGGACTGCAAGGAGATCAAATCAGTCAATCCTAATAAAATCAGTCCCAAATGTCCATTGGAAGGACTTATGGCTGAAAGTGAAGCTCCAGTATTTTGGCCATCTAATATCAAGAACTGACTCATTGAAAAAGACCCTGATGCAGGAAAAGACTGAAGGCAGGAAGAGAAGGGGATGACAGAGGGTAAGATGGTTGGATGGCATCACTGACTTGATGGATATGAATTTGAACAAGCTCTGGGAGTTGGTGATGGACAGAGAAGCCTGGCGTGCTGCAGTCCATGGGGTCACAGAGTCAGACACAACTGCATAACTGAAGTGAACTGAACTGTATGCATTTTATTTATAAATTATAGTAGATGTTAATGACTGAGTGACTGAAATGAACTGATATATGCACGATTGCATGCTAAGTCACTTTGGTGGAGTCCTACGTTTTGTGATCCTATGGACTGTAGCCCACCAGGCTCCTCTGTCCATGGTATTCTTCAGGTAAGAATACTGGTGTGGGTTGCCATGCCCTCTTCCAAGGGATCTTCCCGACTGAGAAATCAAACCTGCGTCTCCTGTATTGGAGGCAGATTCTTTACAACTGAGCTGCCAGTGAAAAAAAATATATATAGATAGATATATATCTATATATATATATATATTCCCCCCCCCCCCAGGAACACTTGTTTCATGGGGGTCTGGAGACATCTCTTTGAGAATGTGACTTCTTTTCTTTAGATATACACTCATAAAAAGAAATTCTTATATATATGGTATTTCTATTTTTAATTTTTTAATTTCTTGAAGCACCTCTACACTGTTTTCTACAGTTGCTATACCAATTAACATTTCCACTAAGTTCAAAAAGGTTTCAGGCTGTTCATCACATCCTCAATACATTTGTTATATTTTATTTTGGATAATACTCATTCTAACAGGTATGAGGCACTATCCACTGTGTTTTTTATTTGCTTTACCCTGATTATTAGTGACATGAGTATGTCTTCACGTACCAGTCAGTCCTCTTTGAAAAAGTGGTTTTTTACTTCCTCTGCCCATTGATAATTAGACTTTTTGCTATTTTTTGCTACTGAGCTGGATGGATTTTTTGGTATATATTGGATATTAACCCCTATGAGATATGTATTGCAAGTATTTTCTCACATTACATAGGTGTCCTTTTCATTTTGTAGATGGTTTCCTTTGCTATGCAGAAGCATTTTAGTTTGATGTAGCCTTACTTATTTCTTTTGATTTTGTTGCCTTTGCTTGTGATGTGAAATTTTAAAAAGTTATTGCTAAGATTGGTGTCAAGGGACTTACCCTCTAGATTTTCTTCTAGTTTTACACTTGTAAATTTTATGTTCAGGTCTTTAATCTATGTTCTATTGATTGCTGTCCAATTTCTCTAAACCATTTATTGATAGATTTATTATTTCCTTATTATATATTTTGGGTTCTTTCTCTGTGAATTATAAATACCATATATGTGTGAGTTTATTTCTGGGCTTTTTAATCTGATCCACTGTTGAGGAGGTGGCTTCACTTGTAGCTCAGTCAGTAAAGAATCTGCTTGCAATGCAAGAGATCCAGTTTCAATTTCTAGGTTGGGAAGATCTATTGGAGAAGGAAATGACAATCCACTCCAGTATTCTTGTTGGGAGAGTCCCTGGGATATAGGAGCCTGGCAGACCTTAGTCTATGGTGTTGCAAGAGTCAGACATGACTGCCAACACCACCACCATTGTTAGGAAATTAAATAGTCTTGTTTAAGCTTCAGAGACAAAGCAAGTAAGTCTCTGGCCCTGGTTCTCACCTCCCTGGACACTTCCCTGACTGTGAGTGACTGCCAGCTGTGAATGCAAGACTTGCAACACCTTAGATAAGATAAGGGATGAATCTTGAGATTGTTGAGTTCCTGGAGGAGGGCTGGACAACAAAGCTCTGGGCTTAACAACATTCCAAGTTTTATACATTACCATGAAATCAGAGCTGCTGTTTGCTTACAGGTTGATAGTGATATCAGTTTGCATCCTGGGATTATAAGTAGGAACAGAACTAGGACCTTTGACATCTCACCCACGGAGCACACACTTTGCTTGGGACCTTTCCCCAGTTGGGACACGAGATGTGCTGTGTCATGGGACTTCCCAGCACTATTTGATTCTGGATATTGGTCAAAACACAATTTTGTGATGTATACTCTGTTGTTTCATTTAAACTTAGTATGTTAAAAGTAAGCTAGATAATTCTCTAATAAATATTTGCTTATTTCTTTGTATATAATGAGTGGCTTATTTTGAACCTGAGATGAAAGTGAAAGCTTTCAACAAAAATTCCATTTATCTATGTTTCTGTCTTTATGCCAGTACCATATTATTTTGATAACTAGATTTATATTTTGAAATTAGGAAGCAGGATGCCTCCAACTTTGTTGGTCTTGCTGAGGATTACTTTGGGTATTGGAATCTTTTGGAGTTCCATGCCACAACTGCCAGTACTATGTTGACTAAAAAGTGGCAAGAGTGGTCCCCCTTGATTAGTTCCTGATCTTAGATAAAAGGCTTTAAACCTTTCACCATTAAATATGTTGTTGCTTGTGGACTTGTTTTACATACCCTTTATTTTGCAAAGGTAGGTTGTCTCTATACCTAGTTTGAGAACTTTTATGAATGGGCGTTGAATTTTATCAGAAGCTTTTTCTGCATCTTTGAGATGATAGTGTGATTTTTTTTAACTTTTGTTAGTGTAATTTATCATAATGATTAATTTTCAAATGTTGAGTCATTCGAACATCTGTGAAATAAATCCTGCTTGATTATGGTGTATAATCCTTTTAATATATTGTTGTATTTGGTTTGCTAATATTTTGTTAATGATTTTTATATCCATAATACAGTAGTATTGGTCTGCAGTTTTTCTTATCAAGGTAATGCTGGGGTCCTAAAATAGGTTGGAAATATACCTTCTTCACCCAATTTTTCAGAATTTCTGAAGGGTTGCCATTAATTATTTAAATGTTTCATAAAAGTCATCAATTAAATCATCTGGTCAAGTTATTTTTTTGGAAGATTTTGAGTGTTAATCTTATTACTAGCAATTGGTTTAAATTTTTATTTTTATTTTTTTCAAAAACAGCATCAATAGGTAGTATGGTTTAAGTGTTTCTTCAAGTCTATTAGTTTTTTTGGCCAATATTTGCTCATGGTAGTCTCTGTTGATCCTTTATATTGTACGGTTTCATTTGTAATGTCTCTCTTTCATTTCTAATTTTACTTGAGTTCTTTCTCTTTATTTCCTGGTAGGTATAGCTAAAAGTTTCTCTGCTTTATCTTTTTAAAAAATAAGTACTTACTTTCTCTGATTTTTTTCTATTGTATGTTTAGTCTCCATTTATTTTTACTATTACATTTTATATTTCCTCCCCTCTACCAACTTTGGCCTTAGTTTCTTCTACTAACTTTGATCTATACTTTCTTGAGGTATATAGTTGGCTTGTTTGAGATCTTTAAAGTAAAAGTGAAAATGAGGTCACTTAGTCAAGTCTGACTCTGCAACCCCATGGGCTATATCCTACCAGGCTTCTCCGTCCATGGCATTTTAGAGTTTTGAGTGGGTTGCCATTTCCTTCTCCAGAGGATCTTCCTGACTCAGGGATTGAACCTGGGTCTCCTGCATTCAAGGCAGATGCTTTATCCTCTGAGCCACTGTCAGGAAGCATTTAACAGGAGGCTTCCTGTTGCTGTTTTGGATCTGCCATGAATCCTCTGTTCCTTATGAATTCCTGAATATTCAGGAATTAAGAGGAGTGGCAAACCACTCCTGGGGCTGAGGAATGCATGGATTTCCTTCGTTAGTTTTTCTATATGATGATAAGTAACTATTTTCGACCCTCTTCCTTTTTATGAACCATACAGTAGAAGTAATTATTTACAACCCTCTCTCTTTGATATGGACTGCCTCATATTTCCTTGATAATTTGTAAGTTTGGACTTTTGATCTTTATCTTTGCTCAACAAAGCTACCTTGTAAGACAGTAAATATACCCACACTATGTTGAATAAAACACTGCTGTTCCATCAGAACTTGGGTCTCCATGTCTTTCTTTCTTTTTCTTTCTCTCTCTCTCAGGCTAATTCTTTGGAGCACAGAAGCCCGCTGAGCTCACTTTCTTGCCTGGGCTTGCAAGATCCTCACTGTTGCTGTTTTGGATCTGCCATGAATCCTCTGTTCCTTATGAATTCCTGAATATTCAGGAATTAAGAGGAGTGGCAAACCACTCCTGGGGCTGAGGAATGCATGGATTTCCTTCGTTAGTTTTTCTATATGATGATAAGTAACTATTTTCGACCCTCTTCCTTTTTATGAACCATACAGTAGAAGTAATTATTTACAACCCTCTCTCTTTGATATGGACTGCCTCATATTTCCTTGATAATTTGTAAGTTTGGACTTTTGATCTTTATCTTTGCTCAACAAAGCTACCTTGTAAGACAGTAAATATACCCACACTATGTTGAATAAAACACGCTGTTCCATCAGAACTTGGGTCTCCATGTCTTTCTTTCTTTTTCTTTCTCTCTCTCTCAGGCTAATTCTTTGGAGCACAGAAGCCCGCTGAGCTCACTTTCTTGCCTGGGCTTGCAAGATCCTCACGAGAGGGTGCCCTGTGCCTATGTGAAGCAGTGCAAGCCCCGTGTCAAGGGCTGTATTGGTTTTCTACGTAAACCAAGGAATATCAGCCTCTTTCTCTCTTTTGCTTTCTTATTGTCTACTCCAGACCACCAGGTTCCGATCCATTAAAGAACCTCAACAAACCACCATTTGAAATCTTACTTCTTTCTTAATGTAGGCATTTATGACTATGATGTCCCTCTCTAAAATGCTTCTGCTATACACAGTAAATTTTGATGTGCTGTATTTATATGTATTTGTCTCAAGGTATTTTTGTAAAATTTCTTTTTTGACTTATTTTTTGATCCAATGGCTGTTTATTCTCCACATATTTATGGATTTTCCAGTTTTCTTTTTATAATTGATGTCTAGTTTTATACATTTATGTAAGAACACATGCTTAACCTGAGTTCAATCTTCTTTCATTTATCAAGACTTATTTATGGTCCCATCTATGATCTTGGAGAATATCCAGGTGTAACTGAGAAGAATGTGTATTCTCCAGATTTTAGATGGCATTTTCTATACATATCTGTTAAGTCCTTCAGGTATGTATTCTTTAAATCCAATGTTTCTTTGCTAATATTTCTGTCTAGATGTCTATCTATTGCTGAAAGTGAAATATTCAAGTGAGGTATTGTATTGCTGTTGGAAAAGAGGGAGGTATTAAATTTTGTTTTCTAAAAAAATGTTTTTTCAACTTTTTTTCTGGAGATATAACTCTAAACCCTTCTGATTTTCAAAATGGTAGTACTGTCTTTATTATTATTATGACTTTATGCTAGTGATTAATGGTAGTCTCAGGATGGACACTTTATAACCACGTGGTTGGTCTTTTCAGCACAGTGTCAGGCTTCTAGACCTGACATGGAGAGAAATGCAGTAGGTCTGCTTTCTAGACCTTCCTAGATTTACCTGATGTGTCCATCCACTTGGCTAGTCATTCACTTGGCTAGTCATGCCCACTTGTACCACTTAAAATAAAACAGTGACAGTAAGTATAGCACTTTTCTGAGCTCTCTCATTGTACTGAAGTATCAAACCTGAGGAGATACATAGCTTCTGAATTTATATTCAGTTGCTGAGAAGAGCCTGTGGCCTGGAGACCCCCAAAACTGTGGTTTTCATCTATAGGAAGGATGGTCTTACTGAAACCCATACCCTTAAACCTTGGAATTTGTACTAACTCTGGGTGGTTAGCATAAGAATTCTTTGAGAAATGTTGATAAAATTAAATAAAACTATAGATATGTTACATATGTTGCTCCTGCTGCTGCTGCTGCTAAGATGCTTCAGTCATGTCTGACTCTGTAGGATCCCATAGACGGCAGCTTACCAGGCTCTGCCATCCCTGGGATTTTCCAGGCAAGAACACTCAAATGTGTTGCCATTTCCTTCTCCAATGCCTGAAAGTGAAAAGTGAAAGTAAAGTCTCTCAGTCTTGTCTGACCCTTAGCTATCCCATGGACTGCAGCCCACCAGGATTCTCCATCCATGGGATCCTCCAGGCAAGAGTACTGGAGTGGATTGCCATTGCCTACATATGTTACATAACCCTAATAATATTTGCTATAGTTTGATATTGGTGATACAATTTTAAAATCCCATATTCTTTTTTATTTATTGGTAATACTGATAAATTCACTATGATAAATTCACTGTGTAAAATAATCCAATGTTGCAAATTTGACTTTTGCTGTGACTTATTTGGTAACTCAGTATATGGTCTTTTGGGGTAAAAGTACACATAAAAAAGTTTGTTCTTAGTTATAACATTCTCCTTTTCATAATAGCATGGTAATTTAAAAACCTTTTAATTAACCACTTCTGTTTCATTTAATGCAATATTTAGATAATTTTTTTAACAAGACCCCATCTAAATGCTTAGACTTTAGTGATA
>SJYC01011880.1:0-13948 GCA_006408675.1 Madoqua kirkii | reverse complement strand
CTTTGACAAGCGTCTAATACCTGGGTTCCTGAATTGGCTCTGCCCAAAGTGCTAAGGATTTAGTTCTATAAACTACTCCTTTAAATTACCTAGTTTTTTAATTCTTGAAATAAAGGAAACTTAACTGATATGCTTCTCCTTTATGTCTTGTAAACTTTGAGATTATATTTTTTTCTGACATATTCAGTTTTACCCTGTTCCATCTGATTATTCCCTTTGGTTTAACTCTACCATATATTCATATTTTCCATGTGAAAAAAATAGTTCAGTGGTTAACATTTTTGCATTTTTCATTTTTATTCATATTAAAAATATGTTTTTTGTTAAGTCAAACAATATTGCTACAAATATCACTATAACATGTAGGGTTAGACAAACACCTGTCTCTTATACACATCTGGTTCATAAGATTCCCAAACCTGAAAGAGAGTTTATTATTGTTTGGTATCCTTAGAAACTTTAAAGACTAATGTTTCTTCTTACCTACTCTAGGATATTGAGAGAACAGGAAATATATATTTATTTGGTTTATTTCAGTTATTAGTCCTTCATTTATGCTCCTCTTTCTCTTTTCTTCTCTCTCGTCCTACTTGCCAACTTTTATTAACATAATAGAGTTTTCCGGGAGTAGTTCATCCTTTATAATTTCCTCCTGTCCAAAATTCAGGGCTATTTAAAAGAAAAACAACAACAAAAAGTAACCCAACAGCAGATTTACAAAAATTAAAATGCAACCCAGTTGAAAAGCACAATATTAAAAACAGGCCACATAAAACTTAGAATTACATACATTTGAATTCTGAAAGTTGAACAATGTAGAGACATAGTAACAATTTTCTGTTGTAAGTGGGTCATTCCTAACCAATCAATAATTGAACAAATGGTAAAATATTAACTAGCAGCAGACATCCACCAACAATACTGCATAGGAAAGCATAGGTAGACAGCAGTACCAGGATATCAAAGAGGAAAAAGAAAGAACAGACATCAATGTCCAAATCTGTCATATGGTTCCATCAAATATCTGGAGAGAAAAGGAGAGACTGAGATGCAACTTATAAATTATTTGTATTATGTTATGATCAAGAGTTGAAATGCTTTTTGCCATCTCAACATGCACTCACTATGTTTTTGGAAATAGCATGTCAAATGTCTTCCGAATAACTATTCACTTTCTCATTATCTGTACAATTGAGTTAATTGGCTTCATCCCAGAGTTCAGAAATAATCAGCCCACTCAGACTGTCAAAGTCAAGAATCTCATCCTTCTAAGCTGTGAAAATAGATAGGGAATCTTATTTCCAAGGAAAGAGAATATTTTTATTTGTTTAGAAGGAGACACATAGACATCTTCTGTATTTTCTGCTGGGTACCATCACCCTCGAGTTGATATGAAACTATGAACCTTGGGCAGAAAGCAGTAGAAAACAGACCTAGAGATGGAAAGAAAGCCAAGCCATAGAGTATTGTTTAAGGTTTGGAAGTAAACTATACTTAATGCAAGACCTCCCTTAACTGTTAATTTAATTAAGTCAATATATTCCCTTATATTTCAAAAAGCTTGACTATTCAAATCCACAAAGTCCTAAATGGCACATAAATACACCCTTGTAAACACACATCCACATGTAAAGAATGTACACACACATGCACACACACACAGAAGAAATTTGGGAATATTTTTCAATTGTAACAAATTTTATTTATCTATAAACATTAAAGTGATAATCTAATGTAAATTATTAAATTAAAAAATTTGTAAGAGCTATCAATTTTTTTAAAAAGACCACAGCTTATAGAAATCTGTTGCATTTCTTTTCACTAACAATGAAATGTCAGAAAGAGAACAAAAATCCCATTTAAAGTCATGTTAAAACAATACGTAGGAATAAACTTGACCAAAGAGGTGAAAGACTGAGAGCTATACACTGAAAATGGTAAACACTGATAAAGAAAATTGAAGATGATTCAGAGAAATGTAAAGATATCCCATGTTGTTGGACTGAAAGAGTTAATATTGTTAAAATGGCTACACTACCCAAAGAAGTCTACAGATTTAGTGTGATCTGTATAAACTTATCCATGAAATTTTAATAGAATTAGAAAAAATAAGCTTTATATAGAACAAAAAAAGACCCAGAATTGCCAAGGAAATCTGGAGGAAAAAGAACAAAGCTGGAGGCAAAAATCCTCCCAGACTTCAGACAGTATTACAAATCTACAGTAATCAAGACAGTATGGTATTGACACAAAATCAGATATATAGATCAATGAAACAAAATACAAAAAAATAGAAATAAATTTACACATACATACAATTAGTTAATCTTTGACAAAGGAGATTGGAGAAAAGACAGTTTCTTTAGCAAGTGGTGTTGGGAAAACTGGACAACCATGTGTAAATTGATAAAGTTAGAACATACCTTCACACCATTTACAGAAATAAACTCAAAATGCCTTAGAGATTTAAATATAAGACAAGACACCATAAAGCACCTATAAGAGTACATAGGCAAAACAGTGTGACATAAATTAGAGCACTTTTTCTCAAGTCAGACTCCCCAGGCAAAAGAAATGAAAGCAAAAATAAACAAATGGGATCTAATCAGACTTAGAAGCCTTTGCATAGCAAGGGTGGGATGATTGAGAGAACAGCATTGAAACATGTATATTATCACATATGAAACAGATCATCAGTCCAGGTTCGATGCATGAGACAGGGTGCTCAGGGCAGGTGCACTGGGATGACCCCGAGGGATGGAATGAGGAAGGAGATGGGAGAGAGGTTCAGGATGGGGAACACATGTACACCCATGGCTGATTCATGTGAATGTATGGCAGAAATCACCACAATATTGTAAAATAATTAACCTCCAATTAAATTAATTTAAAAAAAGAAAACTTTAAACAAACAAAGACAACTTATGGATTCAGAGAAAATATTTGCAAATGATGTGACTGACACCAGCTTGATTTCCAAAATATGCAAATAGCTCATACAGCTCAATATCAACACACACACACACATACACACACACACACACATTAAAAAGATAGAAAATGTAAGTAGAAATTTCTCAAAAAAAAAGATATACAGGTGGCTAGCAGGCACATGAAAAGATGTGCCTAATTATTAGAGAAACACAAAACTCAAATGAGGCATCACCTCATATTGGTCAGAATGTCCATTATCAAAAATTTACAAATAAATTCTGGAAAGGCAATGGAGAAAAGGGAATCTCCTAATCTGATGGTGGGAATGTAAATTGGTATAGCCACTATGGAAACCAGTAAGAGAAGTTCCTTAAAAAACTAAAAACAGAGTTATCATATGACCCAGCAATCCCATTTCTAGACATATAACCAAAAGACAAAAACTCCAGTTTAAAAAGATACATGCACCACAATGTTCAAAGCAACATTTATGATAGCCAAGACATGGAAGTAACCTAAAAGTCTATTGACAGATGAATACAAAAAGATATGGGATGTATGTATAAGGGAATATTACTCAGCCATAAAAATAAAAATATTACCATTTGCAGCAATGTGGATAATCTTAGAGATTATCATACTAAGTAAATCAGACAAAGACAAATATTACATGTAGAATATAAAAAGCTGATACAAATTAACTTATCTACGAAACAGAAACAGACTCACACATACATGAAAGGATAGGTAGACAACAAAGTACCAGGATATCAAAGAAGAGGAAAAAGAAAGGACAGGTATCAGTTTCCAAAAACCTGTCAAATGGTGTCATCAAATATCTGAAGAGAAGTCTCCGAAAGGGGAAGAGGGGAGGGATAAACTAGGACTTTGCCATCAATGATATATACTACTATATATAAATAACAAGGACCTACTGTATAGTGCAGGGAACTAGTTATATTCAATATCTTGTAACAAACTATAATGGACAAGAATCTGTAAAAGTATATATATAACTTGTAACTGAATCATTTGACAGTACACCTGAAACTAATACATTATAAATTATTGTACTTCAATTAAAAGTACATGAGTTTCTTAAAGATCTCATAGACCTGTAAATACCCATGAAATATAAAAAATTCTAAGAAATTTTATAATAATTCTGATAATTGCACACTGCATTTCTGTAGCAATGTGTTGTGCTCATTATACTACCTGTGCAAGACATCATTTATATAGACTTAGATTTTCAACTTTGGTCTTTATAACTAGATCTAATTAAGTGATATAAGCAGTTATCCTACAATTTTCATATGCTGGTGCATGTTAATGGTCATAGTATGAGGTTATGTGAAACAAGTTAACTAAGTGAATATAAAATTTTGCCATTAAATTTAGCAGCAGGCATAAAAAGTTTACTATTATAAAATGTAATATGAGTGTGTTGTTAATCCTTTTAAGTTCATTTTGTTTATCAAATACAACTTGACACAATGATCATGAAAGATACCTCATGCGTGTACTATAACTGTGGGAAAAAAATATGAGTTATCTTGTTTTCTATTGATTGCTCTTTCATGAATGTCTCCTCAATCCTTCACTGTACTCTGTATGAAGCTCCTGTTAGAAATTTCCATGTAAAAAAGTAGGGAAGTTATGCTGTTTAACTTCATTTCAAAATTTATCTCATTAAAAGGGATATTTTAAAATAGCTACCTTTATTTTTTAAAAACATCAAATATTACTCCCAACAAATTTAATTGGAACAATTTTACCAAAAGTAATCTTATGTTTTATGCCACAATAAGATGCTATTGTCATAAAGTCTTGTAAAACTATAGATATTTAGAAAAATACGTCCATATGGCAAGATGGTGGTGATTCATGGCACATAATATCACTCATTTTGCATGACTAAGCAGCTAGCCAAATGTGCAAATATAATTAGCCACACACCTCATCTGTGAAAAGGTATATATAAAATGAATCCAGTTCATGGAGAATATAGGGTTCATTAACTCTTTGGGGCCATTAGAGTACCATTTAAAAGGCATTTGTTCTCTCTGATATAATTTTCCAAATCATACTCTAGTGGCTGGCCTTGGGTATTCATTTACTTGCAGACATCAGGAGAGAGATAGGGAAAAAAAGAAAAAAGAAAAACTAAAAAGAAAAGAAGAGAAAGAGAAGGGAGGGAGGAAAATAAGGGGAAAGGAAGAAAGAGGGATATTTTAACATATGTAAGTCTCTCAACAATAAAACAGTTTCTATTTCCAGTTTTCTCTAATAAATTTTTATTACTTTTTGTTTAGAAATGGCTAAGCATTATTTGTAAATATGATGATAAATAACTAAAATGTTTATGGATAGCTTTCTGAATTACCATAATAAAGATGAAATAGTATGTCTTTGACATACAGATTTTAGATTAATAATAAGGATGATTTCCCAAATATCTGTTTGTCTATTTGTCTGTCTATATCCATCCACCCCAGCTTTTCAAGTGGTAAAGAACCCTCCTGCCAATGCAGATAGGCATAAGAGACATTGGTTCGATCTCTGGTGGGGAAGATCCTGTGGGGGAGGGTACAGCAACCCACTCCAATGTTCTTGTCTGAAGAGTCCCATGGACAGAGAAGCATGTTGAGCTATAGGCTATAGGGTTGCACAGAGTCAGACACAACTGAAGCAGCTTAGCACACATCCATCCATCCATCTGTCCACCCATTATCTATTTACAAAAGAAATAAAACCAGCTCAGTAGGATATATATTTTTTTAATTAACTAAGACTCAGACAATAGCATATGCCCTATTTTGATAATATATTCTTTTTGCCAGACACTTCTGAATTCTTAACTATTTAAAAGTTGAGCAAGGCAACTTAAAAATATTATTTTTATTTTATCATCAATACTGATTTTACTAAACATAGTAAGTTAAATATAGTCAGGTCAAAAATTTTAGGAAAAAATGCAAATTATATGTTAAAATATTTTGTGCATTTTTCATATAGATTAATAAAAATTGAATTATTTTTCTTTACTTATAAAATGGAAATCTTAATGTATATGTCGTGTATTTATCTAGAGAAGGTCCTGGCAATCTGCTCCAGTATTCTTGCCTGGAATACCATGACCAGAGGAGCCTGGTGGGCGACAGTTCATGGGGTCACAAGAGTTGAATACAACTTAGCGACTAAACAACCATCACCATGCATTTATAAGTCTTTAAACTTTCTATGCTTTTGCTTCCATAACAACAAATCTGATATTTCATCTGAAGTTATCATCACTATTTTCTATTGAGGACCATACAGAATACATAGGACAGATTGTTTAACAGGTACTCTCTAAATCTTGTATGGATTAATGTATAGGCAGTAGAAAGAGATAGATGAATTGTTAATTATTGTTATCTATTTTAAAATTACTGAACTATTTTTAAATTACTTCTAAAAACTTACATAATTTCCATTTCCATATAACTGTTTCAACCTGTATAAAACAAATCTACCTTGAATAACATATTTTGGAAAGAGTAATACCACCTTATTTTTCACTGATATAGATACATGTGGAATAAATGATGGTATAGTGAATATTTAGCTACTTAAACATTATTTCTGGAGGATATTTTGCCTCCTTTTTCTTTAATTTGAGATATAACTGACATAAAAATTGTGCAAGTTTCAGTTCACTTCAGATTAGTCGCTTAGTTCGGTTCAGTTCAGTTCAGTTCAGTCACTCAGTAGCGTCCGACTCTATGCAACCCCATGAATCGCAGCACGCCAAGCCTCCCTGTTCATTACCATCTCCCAGAGTTCACTCAGACTCACGTCTATGGAGTCCGTATGCCATCCAGCCATCTCATCCTCTGTTGTCCCCTTCTCCTCCTGCCTCCAATCCCTCCCAGCATCAGAGCCTTTTCCAATGAGTCAACTCTTCGCATGAGCTGGCCAAAGTACCGGAGTTTCTGCTTTAGCATCATTCCTTCCAAAGAAATCCCAGGGTCGATCTCCTTCAGAATGGACTGGTTGGATCTCCTTGCAGTCCAAGGGACTCTCAAGAGTCTTCTCCAACACCACAGTTCAAAAGCACCAATTCTTCAGTGCTTAGTTTTCTTCACAGCCCAACTCTCACATCCATACATGACCACAGGAAAAAACCATAGCCTTGACTAGACAGACCTTTGTCGGCAAAGTAATGTCTCTGCTTTTGAACATGCTATCTAGGTTGGTCACTCAGTCATCTCCAACTCTATGACCGCAAGGACTGCTGCAGCCCCCCAGGCTTCCCTGTCCATCACCAACTCCCAGAGCTCACTCAACCCCGTGTCCATTGAATTGGTGATGCAATCCAACCGTCTCATCTTCTGTTATGACCTTCTTCTCCCGCCTTAAGTCTTTCCCAGCATCAAAATCTTTTCTCCACAGAATCAGTTCACATCAAGTCGCCGAAGTACTGGAGCTTCCACTTTAACATCAGTACTTCCAATGAATATTCAGGACTGATTTCCTTTTGGGTTGACTGGTTTGATCTTGCTGTCCAAGGGACTCACAAGCATGTTCTTTAACTCCACAGTTAAAAAACATCAATTCTCTGGCACTCAGCTTTCTATATGATCCAACTTTCATAACCATACATGACTACTGGAAAACCATAGCTTTGACTAGATGGACATTTGTCAGCAAAGTAGTCTCTGCTTTTTAATATGCTGTCTAGGTTGGTCACAGCTTTTCTTCCGAGGAGTAGGCAGCTTTTAATTTCATGGCTTTAGTCACCATCTGCAGTGATTTTGGACTTCAAGAAAATAAAGGCTGTAACTGTTCCCATTATTTCCCCATCTATTTGCCATGAAGTGATGGGACCAGATGCCATAACCTTCGTTTTCTGAATGTTGAGTTTTGGGCCAGCTTTTCACTCTCCTCTTTCACTTTCATCAAGAGCCTCTAGTTCTTCTTCACTCTCTGCAATAAGGGTGGTATCATCTGGGTATCTAAGGTTATTTATATTTTTCCCTGTACTCTTCATTCTAGCTTATGCTTCATCCATCCAGCATTTTACATGATATATTCTGTATATAAGTTAAATAAGCAAGGTGACAATATACAGTCTCGATGTACAACTTTCCATTTGGCACCAGTCCATTGTTCCAGTCTTGGTGTTAGTACAATTTTAAGGTGTACAATTTATTAATTTGGTATGTTTATATATTGCAGTATGAGTCACGCCATAGAATTAGGTAACCCCTCTACTCATCTCACATAATTATTTATTTTTCATGGGGAAATTATTAATATCTTGTCTTCTAGAAATTGTGAAATATACAATAGGGTATTGTTGATTATATGTACTACACTGTACCTTAGATATCTAGAACTTACTCATCCTCTAATTGCAAGTTTTTTTCCCTACCCTCTCCTCCTCATTCCCTAGTAATCACTATTCTACTTTGCTTCCATGATTTGGCTTTTTAGATTCCACATTAATGTTGTAACCAATGATGGATTTATTTTTCTCACATGGCTGCATAACACTGAATATAAAGTAGCCTTTTTTGTCCATTCATTGATGAACACAGGTTTTTTTTTCTACATTGTGGCTATTGTGAATAATAGCAATAAACATGGAAGTGCAGATAGCTTTGCAATAGCCTATTTTAATTTCCTTTGGATATATAGCCAGAAGTGGGCATAATGGATCTTATGATAGTTCTTTTCTTTTAGAAACCTCCATACTGTTTCCCATAATGCCTACAAATTTTACAGTCTCACCAAGAGGGAACAAGTTTACCTTTCTCTACATCTTTGTCAATACTGTTATCTCTGGTCTTCTTGATGACAGTTATTCTAACATGTGTACAGTAGTATGTTATTATGGTTTTGATTTGTATTGTAAATATGACTAGCGGAGAAGGCAATGACACTCCACTTTAGTACTCGTGCCTGGAAAATCTCATGGGCAGAGGAGCCTGGTAAGCTGCAGCCCATGAGGTCGCGAAGATTTGGACAAGACCGGGCGACTTCACTTTCACTTTTCACTTTCACGCATTGGAGAAGGAAATGGCAACCCACTCCAGTGTTCTTGTCTGGAGAATCCCAGGGACGGGAGAGCCTGGTGGGCTGCCGTTTATGGGGTCGCACAAAGCTGGACACGACTGAAGTGACTTAGTTGCAGCAGCAGCAGCAGAGATGTTGAGCAACTTTTCTGTACCTGTGGGCAATCTATATATGTTCTTTGGGAAAGTATCTACTCAGGTTCTCTGCACATTTTAAATTTTTTATTTTTTTTGCTATAGAGTTTGAAATGTTCTCTATATATTTTGTATATTAATCCTTTATCCGATATAGGGTTCGCAAATATTTCCTTCCACTTCATAGGCTGCCTTCTCATTCTTGATTATTTTCATCACCATACAGAAGTTGTTGTGTCTTCTCACAGATGAACAGAAACATGTAGTATAACCAACTTAGACTCTTAAAAAGTGTCCAATTAAAAGCATTAAAGTGACTGAGCTGAGGTTGAGGTCAAAATTATTTTATTATACCTAGAGAACTGATTAAGGAATGGAAAAGTAAATGGGTTCTTCTCTTCAGAAATGCATATATAATTCAAAAATTTCCATCACTTCATGGTTGCCTTTTTATTGTATTGTTCCTTTTTATTGAAGTAGAGTTGACTTACAATATTATATTACTTTCAGTAAGTAACAAATATTTGATATATTTACAAATTATAATTCATTTAAATGTATTAACATAATGGTTATATTTCCTTGTGATGTACAATGTATTCTTGTTTTTCATTTGTATTACACATAGTAGTTTGTGTCTCTTGGTCCCATAGCCCTATCTCACCTCTTCCTGCTTCTCTTTATTCACTGGTAACCACCAGTTTGTTCTCTATGTCTGTGATCTGTTTCTGTTTTATTATATATATTCATCTAATTTTTAGACTCAGTATATAAGTGATAATAGAGTATTTTTTTTTATTTGTGTGACATGTTGTGAATCATAATACTCTCTATATCCATCTTCTTTTTTTTTTTTTGGCCATGCCACCTGACTTGTGGGATCTTAGTTCCCCAACCAAGAAACAAACCCAGGCCTGTAGCAGTGAAAGTGCAGAGTCCTAACCAGTGGACCATCCACACAATTCCCCACATTGTTGCAAATAATAGAATTTCATGTTTTTATGGCTGAGTAACATCCTACACACACGTGTGTGTGTGTGTGTGTGTGTGTGTGTGTGTGCACATTCAGTAGTGTCCAGCTCTTTGTTATATCATGGACTCTAGCCTGCCTGGCTCCTCTATCCATGGAATTTGCCAGGCAAGAACACTGGAATAGGTTGCCATTTCTTACTCCAGAGGATCTTCCTGACCAGGGATCGAACTTGCATCTCCTGCATTGGCAGGCAAATGCATTACCACTGCGAGCCAGCTGGGAAACTTATATATGAATATGTATATTTCACATCTTATTTCCTTACGTTCTTCTATTGAAAGCCACTGAGTCTGATTTCATACCTTGGCTTTTGCAGAAGATTTTGCTAAGAACTTGGGGTGCATTTATCTTTTTAAATTAGTGTTTTCATTTTCTTCACATATGTAACCTAGCAGTAGAACTGCTGGATCATATGGTAGTTTTAGTTTTTAGATTAACCTCATACAGTTTTCCATAGTGGTTATAACAATGTACATTCCCACCAGCAGGGTAGAAGGGCTCCCTTTTTCCACATGATCAACATTTGCTATTAGTAGACTTTGAATATAGTCATTTTGCTTTACATTTCTCTGATGATTAGCAGTGTTGAGCATGTTTTCATGTGCTTGTTTGCCATATGTGTATCTTTTTTGAAAAATGACCATTCAGGTCTTTTGTGAATTTTTAAAAATTGAGTTCATTGTGTTTTTCATACTGAGTTGTATGTGCTATTTATGCTTTGAATATTCACCCCTTATAGATGATATTATTTGCAAACTTTTTCTCCCATTTGTAGGTTGCTTTTTTGTTTTGTCCATGGTTTTCTTTGTTGTGCAAAACATTTTACTTTAGTCCTATTTGTCTATTTTTACTTTTATTTCTCTTGGTTTAGGAGACAGACCCAAAAATTAGAGCTACAATTTTTGTTTAAGAATGTTCTTTCTATACTCTCTTTTAGAAGGTTTATGGTTTCAGGTTTTACATTTAAATCTTTAATCCACTTTGAGTTTATTTTTCTCTATGCTATAAGGAAATGTTCTAATCTCATTATTTTATAAGTAGCTGTAAATTTTTCACCGAACTGCTTATCTCTGCTTCATTGTATACTCTTGCTTTCATTGCAAATTAATTGACCATAGTTTGGAGGTGTATTTTCAGGCTATTCTTTTACATTGATCTATATATCTGCTTTTGTTCCAGTACCATACTATAGGACACTCCAACCCAAAACAAGGGAATACCCATTTTTAAAAAATATAAATGAAACATTCCCCAGGATATATCTAGGAGGAAACCATGTGAGGCCATAAAGAAGTTGAGAAAGTTAAGACAATAGAAATTATGTCAATTATTTTACAACTGCAATGGTATGAAACTAGAAATAATTACAGGTGAAAAATGGGATAAGCACAAACATGAGATTAGACAGTATGCTATTAAGAAAACACTGGGTCAATGAAGAAATCAAAGAGAAAATCAGAAAATAACTCAAAACAAATGAAGATAGAAAAACAGTTTTACAGAATTTAGAAGATGCAGCAAATCAGTTCTGAGAGCAAGTTTATGGTGATACGGCTACCTCAAAAAATTCTATTCATAATCACATTAAAAAGAATAAAATACCTAGAAACAAAATTAACTAAAGATGTGAAAACATGTTCTCAAAACTATAAAATGATGATGAAGGAGTTTGAAAATGATACAAAGAAATGATAAGGTATTGTATGTTTTAGATTTAGAAGAATTAATATATTTTTTTAAATTTCCATACCACTGAAAACAGTTTACAGGCGTAATGCAATCCCTATGAAAATACCCATGAGTTTTTTTTTTTCCCCACACAACTAGAATAATCCTAAAATTTATACAAAACCACAAAAGAATCTGAGTTGCCAAAGCAATCTTGAGAAAAATTAACAAAGTTGGAGGTATCATGGTCCCTGACTTCAGACGAAAGCTATAGTAATCAAAAGAGCATGATACTGATTCTTTGTTGTTCAAAACATTTTTAGATTGATATATTTCCACTTGTTGATTTTTTCTTTTGTTGTTGTGCTTTTGGTGACATCCAAAAAATCATTGCTGAAACCAATGATGAGGCACTTTTTCCTTATAATCTCTTTTAGCACTTTTGATTACATTTCTAGAACTTTTATGATTATATTTCTTGTGTAAGTCTCTAATCCATTTTAATGTTAACTTTGGTGAGTTGTGTGAGATAGAAGTCCAATTTAATTTTTCTGCATATGGATATACTGTTTTACAAACATCACTTATTGAAGACACTATTCTTTTCTAGTTGAGTATTATTTACTGCTTTGTCAAGTATAAGTTGACCATATATTATCTGGGTGTATTTCTCTGTTTTCTATTCTGTTCAGTGGGCCTATGTGTCTATTTTCATGCTAGTAACATGCTGTTTTGATTACTACAGCTGTTTTGAATACTATAGTAATATAGTTTGGAGTCAGGAAGTGTGATTCCTCCAGATTTGTTCTTTAACAAAATGTCTCACTGTCTTCAGGATCGCTTTTGGCCCGATACAAATTACAGGACTGTTTTATCTATTTCTGTGAAATTTATCATTGGAACGTTGATAGAGACTGAACTGAAACATATTATCTGGGTGTATTTCTCTGTTTTCTATTCTGTTCAGTGGGCCTATGTGTCTATTTTCATGCTAGTAACATGCTGTTTTGATTACTACAGCTGTTTTGAATACTATAGTAATATAGTTTGGAGTCAGGAAGTGTGATTCCTCCAGATTTGTTCTTTAACAAAATGTCTCACTGTCTTCAGGATCGCTTTTGGCCCGATACAAATTACAGGACTGTTTTATCTATTTCTGTGAAATTTATCATTGGAACGTTGATAGAGACTGAACTGAAACTATAGATGACTTTTACTAGTAGGGCATTTTAATAGTGTTATAATTCATGTTGGTATGATATCTTACCATTTGTTAGTTTCTGTCAATTTCTTTAACCAAATTCTTGAAATATCCTTTGTACAAATCTTTTATTCCTTGGTTAAATTTATTCCTAAGTATTTTATTGTTTTTGATGCTATTGTGAGTAAAATTGTTCTACTTTACAGATGTTTCATTATTAGTTTATAAAAACACAACTCTTGTATATTAATTTTCTATCCTGCAACTTTACTGAATGTGTTAGTTTTAACAGTTTTTTGGTGGAGTCTTTAGGGTCATCTCTATATAATATTATGCCATGTACAAGTAAGACAGCAACAACTGCTCCATTTTCCAGCAATGCTACCATAAAAATTTAACTTCTTCTGTCCTTTTTTTTAATACATCAGATTTTCTTTAATACTTACCTTACATTAAAATTTCCAATTAAAAACATATCTGTGCTGATACACCACTAAATAGATCACTCATTTTCATATATTCATTGAGGCTTTGTGAGATGGCAATTTTCAGTAATGCAAATAATTGGTAACAGTAATGGATTATGTAATGCAAACCATAAAAAGAAAGTGAATGTGTCTGCCCACTTTTTATTAGAAAAGAAAATGAAGGAACTGTGCATATGACATCCATAAACTTTTGTAGACTTTTGTGCATATAATAAGGAAAGAAAGATTCAGCAATAAAAATAATTAGGACCATATCAAAAGTTCTAGCAAAAAGAATTCATTTAGTTTTGAGTCAAACAATATGATGACCTATTTAACTCTGTTAAATTTTTATTTAATATACAATGATTTGTAAAACTAAATGATTATTTTTGAACTAATGAACACAGAGATGGGTAAAGATAAGAAATCATAAAAAAATCTAGAA
>SJYC01011877.1:0-15863 GCA_006408675.1 Madoqua kirkii | reverse complement strand
ATAAAACAAAAGAAAATCATGGAAACACAAAAGGAAAAATGTATGGAAGAATAAAGGCTCAATAGAGAACTACAAAATTAACTGGAAAACAAAGTTTAAAATGACAATAAACACATACTTATCAACACTTTAAATGTCGATAAGCTATTTGCTCCAATCAAAAAACCTAGGGTTGCAGAACATTGGATAGTAAATCAAGTACCTAAAATATGCTCCCTACAAGAACCCATTTCAGGGTGAAAGACATATATATTAAACTGAGGGGATAGAAAGAGATATTTCATGCAAATGAAAATGACAAAAAAAGTCAGGGTAACATTACTCATATCAGTTAACATCAACTTTAAAGCAAAGGTCATAGGGAAAGACACTAAAAATTGATGAAAAAATCAAATACAATAAAAAAATTCACGCTCCTTAACATACATGCACCAAATATAGGAATAGCTAAACAGATAAAACAAATAGTAGCATGCATAAAGGAAAAAAACCTCATAGGGATACAATAATAGTGGGAGATTTTACCATTCCAGAAACATTAATGGACAGTTCTTCCAGACCAAAAGTCAATAAGCTAGCTGATCGAAAGTCAATAAGCTATTAAATGACACAATAAAATAGTTAGGTTAAATTGATGACTACAGGACATTATATCTAAAAACACAGAATAACATTCAAGGGCAAATGCAACATTCTCTGGGATAGATCATAAACTTGGACACAGAACAAGCCTCACTGAATTTAAGAGGAGAGAAATTATTTCATGCATTTTTTCCCTACCACAATGGAATGAAACCAGACATCAACCACAGAAAGAGAAAAGAGAAAAGACAGGTGATTACGTGGAAACTAAACAACAGGATACTAAAAAAACCACAGTGAGTCAACATGAAATCAAAGAGGAAAAGAATACCTTGAGACAAATGACAATGAAAACACAATCACAAAAAATGTATGGAATGCAGCAAAAGCAATTCTAAATAGAAATTTATAGCAATGCAAGCCTTCCTCAAGAAAAAAGAAAAGAAAAGAAAGAAAAATTCCAAATAAGCAACCTAATCTACCACGTAAAAGGATTAAAGAAAGAACAGACAAAACCTAAAGTCAGAAGAAGGAAATAAATAGTAAAGCTCAAAGAGAAAGATAAAATAGAGATTAAAAAATAAAAATGCAACATAAGGAATGTGAGAAAATATTTGCAAACCATAAGATGAACAAAGAGTTATTTTTCAAATTATACAAACTACTCACACAACTAAAAACAAAACAAAACCTATCAAAAGATCGGCAGAAGACCTAAAGAGACATTTCACCAAAGAACATGCACAGATGACCAATAGGCACATGAAAAAATGCTGAACATCACTAATTTATTAAAGAAATGCCAATCATAATTACAATGAGGTATCAGCTGACACTAGTGAGAATGGTCATCATCACGTCTAAAAATAATAATTGTCAGAGAGAACATGAAGAAAAGGGAACCTGTGTACATTGCTGGTGAGAATGCATTTTGGTGCAGCTGCTCTGGAGACCATTATGGAAGTATCCTTAAAAAAGTAAAAATAGTTACTGTATGATCCAGAAATCCCACTCTGGACATATATCTGGGAAAGACAAAAGCTAATTTGAAAAAGTACATGTGCCCCAATGTTTATAGCAGCACTATTTGTGACAGCAGAGGTATGAAAGCAGCCTGAGTTTATCAACAGATAAGAAGATGTATGCATATATATGTACATATACATAATGTAAATAATCAAATAATGCCATTTGCAACAACACAGATGAACCTAGGGATTATCATACCAAGTAAGTCAGAGAGAGAAAAATACTTTTATATATCATTTATATGTAAAAAATAGTGATACAAACAAATTTATTTGCAAAATCGAAAACTAAAACTCATGTACATAGAAAACGCACTTATGGGTACCAAAAGGGATATGTTCAGTTCAGTTCACTTCACTTCAGTCACTCAGTCGTGTCTGACTGTGACCCCTGAATTGCAGCACACCAGGCCTCCCTGTCCATCAGGAAGGATAAATTAGGACTATGGAATTAACAGATACACACTACTGAGAGGGTAACAGGCAGGAAGGCCACTGGTCTCCAAACAGAGGAAATAGCCTGCAAGTGTCAGACATGTCTGTCTCTCTTAAGTGGCTGCTGCTGCGTCGCTTCAGTCGTGTCCAATTCTTTGCGACCCCATAGAAGGCTTCCCCGTTCCTGGGATTCTCCAGGCAAGAACACTGGAGTGGGTTGCCATTTCCTTCTCCAATGCAGGAAAGTAAAAAGTGAAAGTGAAGTCACTCAGTTGAGTCCAACTCAGTGACCCCATGGACTTCAGGCTACCAGCCTCCTCCATCCATGGGATTTTCCAGGCAAGAGTACTGGAGGGGAGTACCATTGCCTTCTCCCTCATGAGTGGCAGAAGGAAACAAACTAGCGATATTTTTTCCTTCTCTATACAAATTTAAAAGGAGGTTTCTCTTAAAATTCTGTGTTGCCATAATGACAGTTTGTTAAATATTCTCAAACTTGAAGTTAAATATTCTCAAACCTAGAGATAACCAATGCCTTTTTTTTATGGAAATATTTATCTTAAGCTATGGTGATGTACTAGGTAGGCATTTACCCCAAACTCTGTCTTCAAGTCAGTTCGGCCTTTTGGCTCAGAACCTACTTGACAAACCAGTATGTTATACTTAGATATTGTTTCTCTAATCTATGTAAATGAAACTATTTGTATGGTGATCTGCCCTTCTTCAAGATTCAAGTTAATCATTTTATGGCCCAGGATGAACCATTTTGTATCAAGATTATCAAATGCATCTTATAAGTGAGGAGCCTGGTGCCATTCTGAGTTTTAAGACATTCCTTTCTTTCATTAACAGAGACTATACAACATCCAGCTGAAGACTAGCTGAGGGGTACACTTTCTGCCCCCTTCTGATGCCTATGTCAGAAGCTTTCTCTATCTCCTTTATACTTTAATAAAACTTTATTACACAAAAGCTCTGAGTGATCAAGCCTCGTCTCTGGCCCCGGATTGAATTCTTCTCCTTCGGGGCCAAGAATTCCAGCATCTTTGCATGAAACAACAACTTTTCACTACCATATATAAAATAAGCAATAAGGAATTACTGTAGAGCACAAAGTATATTCAATATCTTATAATAACCTATAATGGAAAAAAATCAAATACAAGAGCATTTACATATGTAAAGTACATATAACCAATTTGCTGTATACCCTAATCTAGCACAATATTGTAAATCAACTATATCTAATTTAAAAAAAAAAGGATCAATGTTAAGATCTAAAGCTATAAAATTAGAAGGAACCCAAGGCATAAACTATAGTGATCTTGATTTAAGAAAAGTTTTTGTAGACACCTAAATCTCAAGCTATCAAAAATATTAAATTGGAATTCAAAATATTTGCCATTGGAGATTATTTGTGGAATTTTGTCTTTAAGCATTATGTTATGAATTCCAGTGCCCTACCATGTCCAAGAGTAAAAAAAAAAAAAAAATTACTAAACTCAAATATCTAAAACTCTCCATAGGTTTTCTGGCCCAACTATAAACCAACTATATATCTATACATTGTATGAAAAACCCTTTGCTGGCAGTCTTCTAAAACTTCATTTTGCTAGTGCAATCACTGAATCTCTTCAGCTTAAGTTCTAGCTTTTCTTTTACTTTGCCAGGAAATGATTTGTAATCTACAATGACCTAACCCTTAATAGTGAGATTTAGATCTTGTAGAATTTAGTATAGTAACCATGGTATTCCTAATAAAATGGGTGTTTATTTGATGTCTTTAGACTTTTGCCATTGTGAAATATAATTAGCCAAGAACGTTTGTATAAAATAATTAGATTTTTTTTTTAGGTGTAGAATGTGGTAAGTAATTTGACTTTGTTATTAGCATAAGGCAATCAAGCCCACACTTTGTATTTAATAAATTAAGTTTTGGTTACAAGATGCACTATTTGGTAAATAACTAAACTTTAGATTTTATTTAAAGTCATTAGACTCTTTATTTTGGAAACATAAACCTAATAAATATTTTGACATTAATTTGCTTTACTTTTGCCAAATGATTTGCTATTGCTGAACTCTGTATCACTGGTTATCGAATTTTACTATAAAAGGCTACATAATTAATATTTTAGTCTTTTGGCTACTGCAATTTCTAGTGCACATTCCTCTCTTGTAATTTGTATCAATACAAACACATGTGTAAATGATAAAAATTACCTTAGGTCTTAAGACATATGACTCGTTAGGCTCATTGGCCATAGTTCAATGATTACTGTATGTATAAACACATTTTTCATGTATTTTTCTTTTTACTTCATTGTCTAATTTCAGCTGAATTCAGGAGACAATGTTCCAGAGAAAACAGGGTGTATAGGCCAAAGAAGTCTCCAATCTAAATGATCTCTGAGAGATAAATTGTTAGAGGTCTTGCTAGGCTGAAGACAAGTTTGAAAACTACAATTAACTAAATTATGCCTTATACCCTACAATGCTTTTAGAAACACACTTCACAGGGCATAAATTTTCAAAATAAAAAAATCTTCATTAAAAGTAAATTACCACTTGGAGAAGCCAACTTTTGGCAAAGATCACTGGAGCTACATTCACCCTGTCTCTTATACACATCTGGTGATAGACAGGGAGGCCTGGACTTAAGACATATGACTCGTTAGGCTCATTGGCCATAGTTCAATGATTACTGTATGTATAAACACATTTTTCATGTATTTTTCTTTTTACTTCATTGTCTAATTTCAGCTGAATTCAGGAGACAATGTTCCAGAGAAAACAGGGTGTATAGGCCAAAGAAGTCTCCAATCTAAATGATCTCTGAGAGATAAATTGTTAGAGGTCTTGCTAGGCTGAAGACAAGTTTGAAAACTACAATTAACTAAATTATGCCTTATACCCTACAATGCTTTTAGAAACACACTTCACAGGGCATAAATTTTCAAAATAAAAAAATCTTCATTAAAAGTAAATTACCACTTGGAGAAGCCAACTTTTGGCAAAGATCACTGGAGCTACATTCACCTATATGTCATACACATTTAAAATTCATCAATTTGGCCATAGTTTTCTCTTATTTAAGTTTACATATTTTTCAAATCTCAATCTTGTTCATTTCACCAATAATAATAACTTGTCAAAGGCTAAGATTATATATATATATATATAAAATCATCAAATTAAATATAAAACCAGCTCTCAATAGTACAACCAATGTAAAAAGTGGTATAAAACTATAAAATACATTAATCTTGCCAATAGTACATTGTTTTAAACAGTGAATACATTAAAGAAAATCTTTCCACTAGAATTATCAAGATGCAAGAAAGTATCTGCCACAAAAACACCTAAAGAAAATATTCCTACAGCTCCAGCAAAATTGTTTACAACTTTTGTGTGACTGTTAAATTTTTCTTTTGTAGGTATAAACTGGGCTCTTGATGTCAATCAAAAAATAAGGCAAATTTTTTGTGGGGCTATTGGTTGGATAATTCTAGGAATATAACTTCCTCAAATACTCAGGGAAACATGTCCTCTTGTAAAATTCCAAAGGGATAAAACTCTTTACAGTGAATAAATAGTTACAAGTGGGACAGATCACCAAAGATGTTCATTCTATATGACTTGGAAATTTTTGAGATACTCATCAAATATTTGTTACTTACCGTGGCTTAGATGTTAAATAGTAATATTCAAACTACAGGTGCACAGTGATTCAACCAAGTATCCTTATTTAAGGTAAAGATTAAAAAATAGGGTTATAATGGGTAAGAAGGGGCAGCTGTTGTATAGGAAATATCTAAAGTATTTTATAATAGTTCAAGAAACACTGGGGCATGTCTACTGTTAGAGAAAAAATATGCTACATGTATTATTTGCTATAATTTTAATCTTTTTCATAGTGATTTATTATTTCATAGCTATTATTTTTGTCAATACAGGATATGTTTGAAATTGAAAATTATGTGTAATGGTATTTACTATAACTTCTTATATATATAGTGTATATTGACTAAGTATTTTATCTATGAGATATAATTTTATATGAGTTAATTTTGAAACCACTTTATCTAATGTTGGAGAAGAAAATGGCAACCCACTCCAGTATTCTTGCCTGGAGAATTCCATGGACAGAAGAGCCTGAATGTTAGGAAAGGTTTGTGCTTATTATTATCTATTTGCACATGTAAGTCTGGCTTTAGTATTTAAGACTATATACTATAAATAATTTTAAGTTTTTGCTGTTCTTTTTAATAGATGCTTTTGTTTTTCTTTTGTGAATATACTACTGTATTAAAAAAATTCTAAGTCTACTTTGAAAACTGAAGTATTATGGTATTGATGACCCTATATGTGAGGCAGCAAAAGAAGCACAGATGTAAAGAACAGACTATTGGACTCTGTGGGAGAAGGCGAGGGTGGGATAATGTGAGGGAATAGCATTGAAACATGTATATTACCATATGTGAAATAGATCGTCAGTCCATGTTCAATGCACGAGACAGGGAGGACAGGGCCGGTGCACTGGGATGACCCTGAGGGATAGGGTGGGGAGGGAGGTAGGAGTGGAGCTAGGAGATAGGAGGGAGGTAGGATGGGGGACAGATGTACATCCATGGCTGGTTCATGTCAATGAATGGCAAAAACCACTACAATATTGTAAAGTAATTAGCCTCCAATTAAAATAAATTAATTAGTTTGTGCTTATTATTATCTATTTGCACATGTAAGTCTGGCTTTAGTATTTAAGACTATATACTATAAATAATTTTAAGTTTTTGCTGTTCTTTTTAATAGATGCTTTTGTTTTTCTTTTGTGAATATACTACTGTATTAAAAAAATTCTAAGTCTACTTTGAAAACTGAAGTATTATGGTATTGATGACCCTATATGTGAGGCAGCAAAAGAAGCACAGATGTAAAGAACAGACTATTGGACTCTGTGGGAGAAGGCGAGGGTGGGATAATGTGAGGGAATAGCATTGAAACATGTATATTACCATATGTGAAATAGATCGTCAGTCCATGTTCAATGCACGAGACAGGGAGGACAGGGCCGGTGCACTGGGATGACCCTGAGGGATAGGGTGGGGAGGGAGGTAGGAGTGGAGCTAGGAGATAGGAGGGAGGTAGGATGGGGGACAGATGTACATCCATGGCTGGTTCATGTCAATGAATGGCAAAAACCACTACAATATTGTAAAGTAATTAGCCTCCAATTAAAACTTTAAAATTAATTAAGAATAATTGAAGTATAATACATATGATCTTAGAATTTTTTAATATCACTTGAAGGTTTTAATTTATGAGATATTTTTTATAAATTTATATTGACTTTGGGATTTTATTTAAGTTTTTTAAATTCAATATACTATGTTTTCATTGTTATGCTGAATGACATTATAATTTTTAGTGTTTAAAGATTATAATTAGATTATGTTAAGTGATTGTAAATGGGAATTCATGCTTAAAGAATATTCTGTAAAATTTTTCACTGTAGAGGAAGTAAATGTATATGAGGCATGATACAATTTTTCCTTTATAGGTTTTTATTTCAAGTAGAATTAATGGCATTCTAATACCAAGGCACTGAAGAGACTCTTGATGAGGGTGAAAGAGGAGAGTGAAAAAGCTGGCTTGAAATTCAACAATAAAAAACATAAGATCATGCATCTGGTCCTATTGCTTCATGGCAAACAGGGAAAAAGTGGAAACAATGATAGATTTTATTTTATTGGACTCAAAATCACTGCAGATGGTGACTGTAGCCATGAAATTAAAAGATGCTTGCTCCTTGGAAGGAAAGCTATGGACAAACCTAGGCAGAGTATTAGGCAGAGATATCCCTTTGCTGACAAAGGTTTGTAGGGTCTAAGCTACGGTTTATCCAGTAGTCATGAATAGATGTGAGAGTTGGACCGTAAAGACGGCTGAGCATCAAAGAATTGAAGCTTTTGTATAGTGGTGCCGGAGAAGACACTTGTGAGTCCCTTGGACTGCAAGGAAGTCAAACCAGTGAATCCTAAATCAAATCAGTCCTGAATATTCATTGGAAGGACTGATGCTGAAGCTGAAGTCCAATACTTTGGCCACTTGATGAGAAGAACTGACTCACTGGAAAAACTCTTATGCTGGGAAAGATTGAGGGAAGAGGAGAAGAGAGTGTCAAAGGAGATGGTTAGATGGTGTCATTGACTAAATGGAAATGAATTTGAACAAACTCCAGGAGATAGTGGAGGACAAAGGAGTCCATGGGATGCTGCAGGCCATGGGATCACACTCAGATATGACTTAGTGACTGAACAACAACACCAAAGATCTTAAACTCACTCACATATATGCAGGTCATTAAAGAAATAAAGAAATAACTTTCTGAAGAATCATAATGGAAAAGTTCATTGATATTTTCTGAAATATGCCTAATTTAATATCTTATAGGATTCTTCCTTTAAAAGTGGTTATGGGGCAGAATGGTGATAAGAGGGACTCAATAGACCTCTCTAATGAAACAATAATTTACTCGATAATATTATAAAAAATGAAAGTGAAGTGTCTCAGTCATGTCCGACTCTTTGTGACCCCATGGACTGTAGCCTATCAGGCTCCTCCGCTCCATGGGATGTTCCAGGGAAGAGTGCTGGAGTGGATTGCCATTTCCTTCTCCAGGGGATCTTCTCAACCCAGGAATTGAACCCGGGTCTCCCGCATTGCAGGCAGACACTTTACTGTCTGAGCCACCAGGGAAGCCTGGTGGCAATATTATATAACCAAAACACCAGATATTTAAAGTCTGTGGAAACTTTCTAAGGGGAAACAGTATATGGAGAACTATTTATTCAAGAAAATCTATGAACCCTCAAGTAAGGATCTTGAGAGTTTGTAACATGTGAGCCATGAACTGTTTCCCAACTTGATTCCCACCTCGGTGTGGTGGAAGTTTTATTCTGGGTGGATATATTCATAAAGATGAAGTTCCCACTTACCCCAGCAGAACCCGGGTCTCCCGCATTGCAGGCAGACACTTTACTGTCTGAGCCACCAGGGAAGCCTGGTGGCAATATTATATAACCAAAACACCAGATATTTAAAGTCTGTGGAAACTTTCTAAGGGGAAACAGTATATGGAGAACTATTTATTCAAGAAAATCTATGAACCCTCAAGTAAGGATCTTGAGAGTTTGTAACATGTGAGCCATGAACTGTTTCCCAACTTGATTCCCACCTCGGTGTGGTGGAAGTTTTATTCTGGGTGGATATATTCATAAAGATGAAGTTCCCACTTACCCCAGCACCCAATATAGGTCTATATTTGTATCCCTGGAGGAGTAGGCTGTTAGTATTCTCGCCCTCTCTTTAGCTCTTGAGTTTTAGAAACTGTAATTCAGGCAGCTGTGGAAGAAAGGACAAAGCCTCCCTTTTATAAGACAAGTAGATACATAAAATCTAATTAAACTTATACTAGTTACAAATGCTGAATTAGTAATTTAAATATATAAAAAATCTCAGGTCCAGATGTAATGAATTCTACAACTTAAAATATAATTAATGCCAGTCTTTCACAAATCCTTCCAAAATACAGAATAAGCACAAGCACTTCCCAATGCATTCTATGAGGTCCATATTACCTCAATACCAAAAGCAGAAAAATATGCACAAGAAGAGAAGCCTATTGATCTATAACTCACATGAATATGAACACATTGACATCCTCAACAACATCTAGCAAATGTAATCCATCAATATGTAACAAAAGTATACATCACAACAAAATGAGGATTATACCCGGTATGCAAAGTTGTGTAAACATCTGGAAAATAATTCATTTAATATGCTGATATTAACAGTATAGATTACAGGGATCCTCTGATTGGTTACATATCTATAGATGTAGAAACAGATTTTGACAAAATCTGAAAAGCTTTCATTGAAAGAAAAGAAACAGTCAAAACACTAAAATATAGACACATAATCAACAAATTAAAAGGCATCTAAGAAAATCCCCATCTAATATTGAAGGTGAAAGAATGTTTCTCTGTTCAGGTTAGAAACAATCAACGGATGCCTACTCTACACTTTAATTCAGCATTCACAAAGTTACTAGAAATTAAATTTGAAAAAAATAAACAGAGAAATTAAGTCCTGATTACAAAACTGATTATGTAGCCACATAATTAAGATAGCGTAGTCCTGATGTAAGGATAGATCATGGGGAAAAAAAATGATAGTCCAGAAATAGCAAGTATGTCTAAGGTCAATTAATTCTTATAAGGGTGCTAAGAAAATTCAATTGAGTAAAGAATAGTTGTCTGCCCACCCTCCAAAAAAAAATGGTGCTGGTACAAGACCTCTACCTCAAATCATATATTAGAATTAAATCAAAATGAATTTGTAAGACCTACAACTATTTACAAGAGTTAAAACTATAAAACTCCTAGAATAAAATTTCGAGTACATCTTTGTCATCTTGGATTTTGGGTTAGGTGATGACTCCTTAGATATGACACCAATAGGGTAAGTAATAGAAGAAAATAAAATACATAAACTGGGCTACACATTTAAACATTTATGCTGCAAGTTATGTCAATAACATGAAAATGCATCCCAAGAATGGTAGAAAAAAAATGTGTGCAATTTATATATCTAATAAGAGATTGGTGTCTAGAATATATAAGGAAAGTTTACAACTCAATAAGGCAAGGGGACATCAATTTGTCGACAAAGGTCTGTATAGTCAAAGTATGGTTTTTCCAGTATTTACATACAGATGTGAGAGTTGGACCGTAAAGAACGCTGAGCGCCAAAGAATTGCTGCTTTCTAACTGTAGTACTGGAGAAGACTCTTGAGAGTCCCTTGGCCAGCAAGGAGATCAAACCAGTCAATCTTAAAGGAAATCAACCCTGAATATTCATTGGTAAGACTATTGCTGAAGCTGAAGTTCCAATACTTTGGCCACCGGGTGTGAAGAACCAACTCATTGTAAAAGACCCTGATGCTGGGAAAGATTAAAGACAGGAGAAGAAGGAGATGACAGAAGATGAGAGTGTTTGATGGTATTACTGACTCAATGGACATGAGTTTGAGCAAACTTTGGGAGATGATGCAAGACAGGGAGGCCTAGTCTATTACAGCCCATGTGGTCACAAAGAGTCGAACATGACTTAGCAATTGAAACAACAAAGATAAATTATAAAATACAAAATTGTCAAAATATATGAAGATTGTTTCTCCAAATAAGAAATATGTTGGGTGAAGAACTGAAAATATACTCAATGTCCTTAGTTATTAGGAAAATAAAAATTAAAAAAAAAGAGATACCATTTGATCCTCACTGAAATATCTATAATTTAAAAGTCAGGTAATAATATATGTTGACTAGTATGTGGGTGTTTGCCATCCTCATATATTACTAGAGGTAATGTAAAATTGTGAGGTTATATGTAACAGAATTTGGCAGATTTTTAAAATAATTAAAAGTAGATTTACTACATGACTCAGTAATTTCAAACCTGAACATAAAACTAAGAAAAATGGAGACAAATACTGAAATATATGGACAAATATTTGTAAAAGCATTACTTACATTATAACAAATGGAAACTCCAACTGTCTATCTAAATTTGGCGTATCCATACAATGAAGCTTTATGAAGCATGGGTAAACTTTGCAAACATTATGAAGGAAATTAGCCACGAAAGATCACACTATAAATAATTCCATGTATACTAATTGTCTAAAATGGTGAATCTATAGAGACAGAATGCAGATTAGTGGTTGATTAGGATTGATGGGGAGAAAGATGGGAATTACTATTAATGGATAGAGTTTCTTTCAGGAATGATATAATGTTCCAATACTAGATCACGTTAATAGTTGTACAGTACTATGAATTAATTAAAAATCATTGCATGAAATTTTTTAATGGGTGGAGTATATGGCATGCAACTTTTATGTATGTATGTGCTTGCACTCATGCATGCTCAGTCACTGCAGTCTTGTCCGACTCTTTGAAACCCTATGGACCTTAGTCTGCTGGAGGTACTAGTGGTAAAGAACCCTCCTGCCAATTTAGAAGGCGCAGATTCAATCTCTGTGATAGGAAGATCCCCTAGATAAGAGAAAAGCAACCCATTACAGTAGTCTTGCCTAGGAAATCCCATGGACAGAGGAGGTTGGCTGACTACCATCCAAAGGGTCACAGTCAGATATGACTGAGCAACTGAGCACAATCTATATGAATTTGAATGAAAGATATTTATTTTGTAGCATTTATTTCTTCATCTGGCAATTGAAAAGCTTATACCAGATCATGTCCAACATCCATATATCTTCTAGGTTTTTTAATATATTTATTTTTGCCTCTGACAATTAATCTTTGCATATCTTCAATGCTTAGTAAGGGCTTCTCTGGTGGCACAGTGTTACAGAATCTGCCTGCAATGTAGGACATATGGGTTTGATCCCTGGGTTGGGAGGATCCCCTGGAGAAGGAAATGGCAACCCACTACAGTATTTTTACCTGGAAAATCATATGGACAGTGGAGTCTGGTGGGCTACAGTCCTGGGGTTTCAAAGAGTCAGACATGATTGAGAGACTACATGTGGGCAACGTTTAGTAAACCCACACAGAAACTTTATTTTCATTAATAATGATACTCTGTATTTTTACAGTCCAATATGCTTTTTAAGTAATTTTGAGTATAGGTTGAAAGCTTGCTAAATTACTATTTTCTTATTTAGTTAACTAAGGTTACAATTTGATCGAATTCATATCACTAACGAACAAATTTTTATTTAAAGGACAATTCCCAGCTTTTTGAAAAATTTCATACACTTCAGTAGTACTAAATCTTTCATTTTAATAAAATATTAAATATCAGACTGATTTCATATTAAACATAACTATTGCTTCAATTTGGCACTCATTTCAATAGGTCTTTAGGTTTCTATTTTCAATTCAATGACTGTTAGTATCCATGTACAAGAAGCCATTCCATTTTAAGTGTTTTTGATAGAGTATTTTATAAACTTCATAGGTGAATGCGATGTCAGATTCCAGAACAGTTATTAACAATGTCTATGATCTTTCTCAATTATCAATATTTTTGATACTTAAATTTGATTAGAGCCTTCCAACAAGAATTGATTTAAACTAACAACATGATCTATCTGTCAAATATTTATATCTGCATTTATATACCTATCTTATAAAAATTATTATCCCATAAAAACTATTTTAGTTGTGGGGGGCGGGGCTTTTGCTCAGTGATAAAGAATCTGCCTGCTAATGCAGGAGACATGGGTTCAATCCCTAGGTCAAGAAATTCCCCTGGAAAAGGAAATGAAAACCCACTTCATTATCCTTCCTTGAGAAATCCCATGAATTTTGAGGAACTTGATGGGCTTTAGTCCATGGGTTGACAAAAGAGTTGGACATGACTTAACAACTAAACAACAACAACAATATACATATTTAAAATTTTTGTACTGGGTAGTATGATAGTCCATTCAGAATATCTCTAAGAATTTCTTTCTTTCTTTTATGTATGATATTAGATACTAAAATCTGGGCATTAGGTATAATAATTATTATTGGGGTGTCATCACATTTAGGCTCTTTCAGTGGACTGAATATATATATATGTGTGTGTGTGTGTGTGTGTGTGTGTGTACATTACCCTTTATATGTACTAGTATATAAAATATCTAAACAGATGTCTATAGGAATGGTTTGCAGCTATATTTAGCTAAGCATGAGTTCCTACTATTGTTTCCAACCTTGTTCCATCACCATGGATCATTTTAGCCTCCCCTTAGGGCTTTTGTGCAATCTCTTACTTCAGTGATGAGACCTGGTCCCTACCATCCATCATACATTTACTTAATTCTAGAATATGTGTACTGTACAGTGGTTTCAGAATTGTTAGTCTACCCCTGTGGAAAAAAACTTATCAACTAAAATAAATGCTTTATAATTTCTTTTGCCTTTGCTTTTTTAGTTTTTACTTATTTCCACAGTCACATAGTTCAGCATCTTTCTCCTCCTTGCCTTCTGTGAGATTGTTTCATATATTTATAAACATGTTTAGATTGTTTTATCATTCTCTGCTCAATCGTGAACTATGTTAATTTCCTAAGTGATTTTTTGGGGCAGAGTATTTGCATAAATTAAAGCATACTTCTTTGTGCTGTAAATCCTATGGGTTTTGATGAATGTTTAATTTCTTGTACTCACCATAATGGTATCATACAAAATAGTTTTACCCCCATAAAAATATTCTCTATGATTCACCTATGATTCACCTACCCAATCCTCCACATCTGCTCCCTGTAATCCTTGAAAACTACTGAATTCTTTACTCACTGTATAGTTTTGTTTGCTTCCATTTTTGAATCATCTCTCAAGCAGTAGAGAAAATAAGTATTCTCTAATTTTCTGACACTTACTGGCAAATGTATCAGTAAGCCCTGAAAAGTTAATTTCATGGGTAATATAGTACAACATACAATAACTGTATTGCTAATAATTTTAACAATTTATACCAACAACACAGTCCTTTATAAAAAATATTCAAGCAAAAACAAAATAAAACATTCTCAGCAATTTCATATTTATTTTAAAAATTAAAGAAATATTTAACATTGGGTTTTAAATACATACTTCAGGCTCAGAAGTCATGTGTATAAGAGACAGGAGTGGAGCTAGGAGATAGGAGGGAGGTAGGATGGGGGACAGATGTACATCCATGGCTGGTTCATGTCAATGAATGGCAAAAACCACTACAATATTGTAAAGTAATTAGCCTCCAATTAAAACTTTAAAATTAATTAAGAATAATTGAAGTATAATACATATGATCTTAGAATTTTTTAATATCACTTGAAGGTTTTAATTTATGAGATATTTTTTATAAATTTATATTGACTTTGGGATTTTATTTAAGTTTTTTAAATTCAATATACTATGTTTTCATTGTTATGCTGAATGACATTATAATTTTTAGTGTTTAAAGATTATAATTAGATTATGTTAAGTGATTGTAAATGGGAATTCATGCTTAAAGAATATTCTGTAAAATTTTTCACTGTAGAGGAAGTAAATGTATATGAGGCATGATACAATTTTTCCTTTATAGGTTTTTATTTCAAGTAGAATTAATGGCATTCTAATACCAAGGCACTGAAGAGACTCTTGATGAGGGTGAAAGAGGAGAGTGAAAAAGCTGGCTTGAAATTCAACAATAAAAAACATAAGATCATGCATCTGGTCCTATTGCTTCATGGCAAACAGGGAAAAAGTGGAAACAATGATAGATTTTATTTTATTGGACTCAAAATCACTGCAGATGGTGACTGTAGCCATGAAATTAAAAGATGCTTGCTCCTTGGAAGGAAAGCTATGGACAAACCTAGGCAGAGTATTAGGCAGAGATATCCCTTTGCTGACAAAGGTTTGTAGGGTCTAAGCTACGGTTTATCCAGTAGTCATGAATAGATGTGAGAGTTGGACCGTAAAGACGGCTGAGCATCAAAGAATTGAAGCTTTTGTATAGTGGTGCCGGAGAAGACACTTGTGAGTCCCTTGGACTGCAAGGAAGTCAAACCAGTGAATCCTAAATCAAATCAGTCCTGAATATTCATTGGAAGGACTGATGCTGAAGCTGAAGTCCAATACTTTGGCCACTTGATGAGAAGAACTGACTCACTGGAAAAACTCTTATGCTGGGAAAGATTGAGGGAAGAGGAGAAGAGAGTGTCAAAGGAGATGGTTAGATGGTGTCATTGACTAAATGGAAATGAATTTG
>SJYC01011876.1:0-11496 GCA_006408675.1 Madoqua kirkii | reverse complement strand
TTCCTTAATTTGATGAATAATGGGAAGTAAAGATAAACTTAATAATTATGATAAGATGTTGAAAGTGTCTCATGAGATGAGGAATGAGACCAAGATTCCTCTTATGATTAACTATATTTAGCATTGTTTAGAATTCTTAGTTCATAAAAAGAGACAAGAAATATTAAGAAAATAATTGGAGCGGAGAAAGTAGAATAATTATTATTTACAAGCAAAATGATTAGAGTATTTAAAAAATCTCCAATACTTGTTCAGTATTAATAAGTGAGTTTAGATAGGAAGCAAGGACAAGCTGGCAGAATGGAAAAATGTGACCTCACTTTTTTGGTAAAAAACTATTTACAAAAAAAAAAAAAATTTTAAACTGACCCCCCCCCCCAAAAAAAAAAGATAATCTGCATCCAAAGACAAAGAAGCAGCCATGATGAGATGGTAGTAGGGATGCAATCATGATAAAATGAAGTTCCACATCTGCTATGTAGGCAACCCACAAGCTGGACAATAATTCTATCACAGACGTTCTCCCACAGGAGTTCAAGTGATGAGTCCCACGTCAGGCTGCCCAGCCTGAGGGTCTGGCAATGGGAAGGGGAGCTCCAGAGAATCTGGCTTTGAAGGCCAATGGGATTTGATTGCATGAATTCTACAGACCTGGAGGAAAAAGAAAAAGAATGGAGGCACAGATTAAAAAGAGACAAGGAATGTTTAACAAAGACATAGATAAAGCTAAAGAACAAACAATAACTGAAATGAAAAGTGAACTACAAGGAATGAATCACAGAGTAAGTGAGCAGAAGAAAAGAGGAGTGACCTGGACGACAGAATGAGGGAGACGTCTGCCATGGAACAGAATAAAGATGAATGAAAACATCTAAAAGGCATTTGGGACGCTAAATACACTAATACGCATATTATAGGGGTCTCAGAAGGAGAAAAGAGAGAAAGGATCTGAGAAACGACAGCTATAAACTTCCCTAACTGAGGAAAGAAAAATGTCACCTAAGTCCAGGAAGCACAAGGATTCATAGGGAGGATAAATTATGGAGGAACATGCTGAGACACACAATAATCAAACTGACAAAAGAAAGAAAAAATATTAAAAATCAGCAAGAGAAAGCAAAGAATAATATACAAGGGAGCACCCATAGGGTTATCAGCTGATTTCTTAGCAGAAACTCTGAAGGGCAAAAGGAAGTGACACAATATATTTAAAGTGATGAAAGAGAAGAACCTATTACCTTGAATACTCTACCAAACAAGACTCTTGTTCATATTCAAAGGAGAAATCAAAAGCTTTCTAAACAAGCAAAAGTTAAGAGAATTCAGCAGCACCAGGCCAGTCTGGAACAAATATTAAGGAATTCTCTGGGTGGAAAATAAAAGGTTACAATTAGAAATTATGAATGGAAAAGCTCACTGGTAAAGGCAAACCTACATTAAAGAAAGGTTTCAATTCAGTTCAGTCAGTCGTGTCCAACTCTTTGCGACCCCATGAATTGCAAGACGCCAGACATCCCTGTCCATCACCAACTCCCGGAGTTCACTCAACTCATGTCTGTTGAGTCGGTGATGCCATTCAGCCATCTCATCCTCTGTCGTCCCCTTCTCCTGCCCCCAATCCCTCCCAGCAGCAGAGTCTTTTCCAATGCGTCTACTCTTTGCATGAGCTGGCCAAAGTACTGGAATTTCAGCTTTAGCATCATTCCTTCCAAAGAAATCCCAGGGCTGATCTTCAGAATGGACTGGTTGGATCTCCTTGCAGTCCAAGGGACTCTCAAGAGTCTTCTCCAACACCACAGTCCAAAAGCACCAATTCTTCAGCGCAGCTTTCTTCACAGTGCAACTCTCACACCCATGCATGACCACAGGAAAAACCATAGCCTTGATTAGATGGACCTTTGTTGGCAAAGTAATATCTCTGCTTTTCAATATGCTATCTAGGTTGGTCACAACTTTTCTTCCAAGGAGTAAGCATCTTTTAATTTCATGGCTGCAGTCTCCATCTGCGGTGATTTTGGAGTCCCCCCAAAATAAAGTCTGGTACTGTTTCTACTGTTTCTCCATCTATTTCCCATGAAGTGATGGGACCAGATGCCATGATCTTTGTTTTCTGAATGTTGAGCTTTAAGCCAACTTTTTCACTCTCCTCTTTCTCTTTCATCAAGAGGCTTTTTAGTTCCTCTTCACTTTCTGCCATAAGGGTGTTTAAACCTATATAAACCCAACAACCATAAGAAAAGGATAAAAATGCAGGATATGGGAAATGCATGTGAAATAAAAAGACCAACAATTAAAAAAAAAACCTCTTGTTGATGTATAGACTGCTATATGAAAACCTGATGGTAACTGCAAAGCAAAAAATGTACAATAGATACACACATAAAAAAGAAAAAGGAATCCAAACACAACTCTAAAGTTAATCACAATCATTAGATTACAAAACAATAAATGATGAAAAAAGACCTGCAAAAATAAAACCAGAACAGTAAACAAAATAGCAATAAGAACACAAATATTGATAATTAACTAAAATGTAAATGTATTGAATGCTCCTACCAAAGACACTGATTCACTAAATGAATACCAAAACAGAACCCATATACAAATTGTCTACAAGAGACCCACTTAAAATCTAAGAACACATACAGACTTAATGAAAATGAAAATCAAGAGAAATCTGTTGAATACTCATATCAGACAAAATAGACTATAAAATAAAGATTATTACAAGAAACAAAGAAGGACACTACATAATGATTAAGGGGCCAATTCAAGAAGAAAATGTAATAATTTAAAAGATATATGCACCCATCATAGGAGCATATCAACATGTAAGGCAAATACTAAGAGGTGTAAAAGGAAAAATCCACAATAATGCAATAATAGTGAGAATTTTAACATCCCACGTTCATCGGTGGAGGGTCATCCAGAGAGAAAATCAGTATGCAAACAGAGGCCTTAAATGACACACTAGACCAGATGAACTTAAGTGATATTTATAGAGCATGTCATCCAAAAGTAGTAGAAAACATATTCTTCTCAAGTACACATGGAATATGCAAGGTAAATCACATGCTGGACCACAATCTGAGCCTCAGTAAATATAGGGAAATTGAAGTCATATCAAACATCTTTTCCAAACATAATACTATGTAGTTAAAAAACAACTATAAGAAAATGAATCACCAGTCTAGGTTTGATACAGGATACAGGATGCTTGGGGCTGGTGCACTGGGATGACCCAGAGAGATGATATGGGGAGGAGGTGGGAGGGAGGTTCAGGATTGGGAACTCATGTACACCTGTGGTGGATTCATGTCAATGTATGGCAAAACCAATTCAGTATTGTAAAGTAAAATAAAGTAAAATTAAAAAAAAAAAAAACTATAAGAAGGAATATATATAAAGACCAAAACACTTGGAGATTAGGCAATAGGTTTCTAAACAACCAATGGATAGCTGAAGAAATCAAAGAGGACATTAACAACAACAACAACAACAAATCCTTAGAGAGAAATGAAAATGAAAACACTATGACCCAAAACCTATGGAACACAGCAAAAACAGTGCTAAGAGAAAATTTTATAGCAAAAATGTTCACCTCAGGAAACAAATAATTATAAAACAACCTAACCTTACACCTAAAGCAATTAGAGAAATAGAAATGAAGCCTAATGTTAGTAGAAGGAATGAAATAATAAAAATTAGAGCAGAAATAAATGAGATAGATGAATTATTAAAAAAAGATAAATAAAATTAAAAACAAGTTCTTTGAAAACATAAACAAAATTGATAAGCTTATAGCCAGACATGACAAGAAAAACAGGGAGAGGGCTCAAAAGAATAAAATCAAAATGAATGGAGGGAGTTACAATGGACACCACAGAAATGCAAACAAGAGACTACCCCAAGCACTGTATTCAGATAAAATGGACAACATAGGACAAAATGGATAAATTTTTAGAAATATACGTTACAAAACTGGACTAGAAAGAAATAGAAGATATGAGCTGACTACTCACAATTACTGAAATTGAAACTGAGTTTCAACCCCCCAACATAGACTTACATGGCAGTCCAGTGGTTCAGACTCCATGCTCCAATGAAGTCAGCGTGGTTTGATACCCGGTCAGCAAACTAAGCTCCTGCATGCCACATTGTGCAGACAAAAGAAAAGAAAAGAAAAGAAAAGAAGTCAAAATTTCCCACAAAGAAAAATCCATGACCAGAATTCTTCACAGATGAATTGTATCAAACATTTAGAGAAAACTTAAAACTAGTCCTTTTAAAACTATGCCAAAAAAACCAGCAGTGAAAACAATAATCCCAAATTCATTCTGTGAGACCATCAGCTCTATAATAGCCAAACAAGATAAAGTATCACAGAAAAGAAAATCAGAGGACAATATCAATGATGAACATACAGACACACAGACAAATAAAACCTCAATAAAATACTAGGAAAACCAAATCCAATAATACATTAAAAAGATCATATACCATAATCAAGTGGAATTTATCCCTGGGATGCAAGAGTTTTTCAATATGCTCAAGTCAATCTGTGTGATACATAAGAAAAGCAATTTGAATAAAAGCCATATCATAATATTAGTAGCAGCAGAAAAAACTTTTGACAAAATTCTACACCTATTAAAAAAACAAAACAAACAACAACAACAACAACAAAAAGAAAACTCCAGAAGTGGGCATAGAAGGAGCATACCTCAACACAATAAAGGCCATACATGACAAAGCCATAGCAAGCATCATTCTCAGTGGTGAAAAATTGAAAACATTTCCTCTAAGATCAGGAACAAGACAAAGATGTCCACTCTTGCCTTTATAATGCATCAAGTTTTGGAAGTCCTACCCATGCAATCAGAAAAGAAAAAGAAATAAAATGAACCCAAATTGGAAAAGAAGCAAAATGTCACTGTGTGAAGATGATATGATACGTTATGCCGAAAATCTTAAAGCTGCTTATAGAGCCCATTAATGAATTTGGCAAAGTTGCAAGGTACAAAATTAATTTACAGAAATCTGTTGCATTTCTATACACTACTTACAAAGGTCAGAAAGAGAAATTAAGCAAACAATCCCATCTATCACTGCATTAAATATAATAAAATACCTAGGAACAAACTTGCCTAGGAATAAATCTACCTAAGGAAGCAAAAGGCCTATCTGAAAAATATAAGATGCTGATAAAAGAAATCGGTGATGACCCAAATAGATGGAGAGATATATCATGTTCTTGGATTGGAAGAATGTGTACGATAAAAATGACTATACTGCCTAAGACAATCTACAGACTCAACATAGTCACCATGAAATTACCAATGGCATTTCTCACACAACTAGAACACAAAAATGTTAAATATGCATAGAGATACAAGCGAGCCTGAATAACGAAAGCAAAACTGAGGAAGAAAAATGAAGCTTGATGAAACAGGCTCCCTGACCTCAGACTAAACTCAAATATGTAGTCATCAAAATAGAAGGACACTAGCATGAAAACAGAAATACAGATCAATGGAACAGGATAGTAAGCCTAGAAATAAACCCATGCATCCAAGGTCAATTAATCAATGACAAAGGAGCAAAAATACATAATGGAGAAAAATATTCTATTCATGAAATGGTGCTAGGGAAACTGGATAGCTACATTTAAAAGAATTAAATAAGGTAGAGCATTTTTAACACCATACACAAAAATAAACTCAAAATGGATTGCAAATATCAGTGTAAGACCTGATACTCTAAAACTCAGAGGAAATCTTGTGCAGAACACTCATATAAATTACAAAAATATATTTTTGGATCTTCCTTGTAGAAGAATGAACTCAAAAACAAGAATAAGCAAGTGAGATCTAGTCAAACTCAAAAGTTTTCAACAGCTTTCATAAATAAAAACAAAAAGGCAACCCACAGAATGGACAAAAACATTTGCAAACAAAATAACCAATAAGGAGTTCATCTCCAAAGTCTATCAACAATGCATGCAGCTCAATTAAAAAAGAAAAATAAAAAATGGGTAGAAGACCTAAATAGGTATTGCTTCAAAGAAGACACACAGATGTCCAGCAGGCACGTGAAAAAATTCTCTGCATCACTAACTATTTTTTAATATCAATTTATTTATTTTAATTATAAGTTAATTACTTTATAATATTGTATTTGTTTTGCCATACATCAATATGAATCCATCACAGGTATACACGTGGTCCCCATCCTGAACCTCCTCCCTCCTCCTTCCCCATACCATCCCTCTGGGTCATCCCAGTGCACCAGCCCCAACCATCCAGCATCATGCATCTAAACTGGACTGGCGATTCATTTCTTATATGATATTATACATGTTTCAGTGCCGTTCTCCCAAATCATCCCACCCTCTCCCTCTCCCACAGAGTCCAAAAGACTATTTTATACATCTGTGTCTCTTTTGCTCTCTTGCATACAGAGTTATCATTACCATCTTTCTAAATTCCATATATGTGCATTAGTAGACTGAAGCGACTTAGCAGCAGCAGCATACTGTATTGGTGTTTTTCTTTCTGGCTTACTTCACTCTGTATAATTGGCTCCAGTTTCATCCACCTCATTAGAACTGATTCAAATGTATTCTTTTTAGTGATTGAGTAATACTCCATTGTGTGTATGCATCACTAATTATTAAAAAAATGCAAATCACAACTACAGTGACATATCACCTCACCTCAGTCAAAATGGCTATCATCAGAAAATCTACAAACAATAAATGCTGGTGGAGTTTTGAGAAAAGGAACCCTTTTATACTGTTAGTGGGGATGTTAATTGGTACAGCCTCTATGAAGAACTATATGGCGGTTTGTTTTTTTTGTTTGTTTAATGCTTATTCCATTTCACAGCACTGCATTGGTTCTGTCATACATTGACATGAATCAGCCACAGGTGTGGATGATCTCCCCATGTTAAAGCCCCCTCCCACCTCCCTTCCCTGCCCATCCCCTCGGTTCATCCCATACACCAGCCCCAAGCATCCTGTATCCTGTATTGAACATAGTCTGGTGCTTCATCTCCCATATGATTGTATACATGTTTCGTTGTCCTTCTCCCAGATCTTCCCACCCTCTCCCTCTCCCTCTGAAGCCAACAGTCCGTTCTATACCTCTGTGTCTCTTATATTGTCTCACTTTCGGGGTCATCATTATTGTCTTCTAAATTCCATATATATGTGTCAGTATACTGTATTGGTGTTTTTCTTTCTGGCTTACTTCACTCTGTATAATCGGCTCCAGTTTCATCCATCTCATTAGAACTGCGTCAAACTTATAAATGCTGGAGAGGATGTGGAGAAAAGGGAACCCTCTTACACTGTTGGTGGGAATGCAAACTAGTACAGCCATTATGGAAAACAGTGTGGAGATTCCTGAAAGAATTGCAAATAGAGCTGCCTTACGACCCAGCAATCCCACTGCTGGGCATACACACTGAGGAAACTCGAATTGAAAGAGACACGTGTACCCCAATGTTCATTGCAGCAATGTTTATAATTGCCAGGACATGGAAACAACCCAGATGTCCATCAACAGATGAATGGATAAGAAAGCTTTGGTATATATGGCGGTTTTTTAAAGAACTAAAAATGAAGCTACCACATGAACTAGCAATCCCATTCCTGGGCATGTATCTGGAGGAAACCTTAGTTTAACATGATACATGTACCCCAATGTTCATTGCAGTACTGTTTACAATAGCTAAGACTTGAAATTAACATAAATATCCATCAACAGATGAGTGAATAAAGAAGGTGTGATACATATATAGAATAGAATGATACTCAACAGTAAAGTATAATGAAATAATCCCCTTTGTAGCAACATGGATGGACCTGGAGATTGTTATACAAAGACAAGTAAGTCAGACAAAGATAAATATCATATAATGTTTTATATATATAAACAATGTATATGTTTATATGTAGAATCTAAAATAACAGTGATACAAAAGAACTTATTCACAAGACAGAGACAAACTCACAGACTTAGAAAACAAAGTATGGTACAAAAGGGGAAAGGTGGGGTGGAGAGAGGGACAAGTTGGGAGTGTGGAATTGATAAGTACACACTACTGTCTTTAACATAGACAACAAACAAGGACTATTCTATATCACAGGAAAATCTGCAGCATATTCTCTAATAAGCTAAATGGGAAAATAATTTGAAGAAGAACAGATATGTGTATAACTGAATCACTTTGCTGTAAACCTGAAACTGGCACAACTCTGTTAATCAACCTTACTTGAATGTAAAGTAAAACTTTTTAGAGAGTTAACTTAGTAGGGTCACTGGGTACAATATCAATAATCAAAAGCAGCCATAACTGTGCAAAAGAACAGCTAGAAAATCAATTTAAATGAATTCCATTTATCAATGTAACATCAAAGCCCAGCAAATGCATAGGAATATAGTAAAACTGTACAAACACTTTTAAAAACTACAGAAAATTATTTGAATTTATTAAAGAAATTCTAAATAAATGAATGTTCAATTGAAGATTTGATATTTTACAGAAAATAATTCCTCAAAGCCAGCAACATAATTTCAAACATAATTACACAAGAATCTTCTCTGGTTGTGTGGTAAGTGTGTATATCAATGAGACAAATTATTGGGGTTTTCTCAGATGGTGCTAGTGGTAAATAACCTGCCTGCCAAAGCAGGAGACATATGAGAGGCGGGTTTGATCGCTGGGTCGGGAAGATTCCCTGGAGAAGGGCATGGCAACCCACTCCAGTACTCTTGCCTGGAGAATCCCAAGGACAGAGGATGACAGTCCACTGGGTCTCAAATAGTCAGACATGACTGAAGCGACTTAGCATGCACAGAAATGAAAAGAGTAAGAAAATGAAAAGGATTCTTGAGAAAATTAACAATAGCCAGATGATATACATTATCATTTACTAAGATTATTAGAACATCATAATAATTTTACTGTAATATCGACACAAATATAGATAAACAGATCAGGAGAACAAGATCCAGAGTTCAAAAGTAGACTCACAGATGACTTGATTTATAAAAAAACTGGATAACATTTTGAGAAAATATATTTCAAATTACATAGAGTATTTTTATGCACATAAAAATATAGGTCCTGACTTCCTATCTCACTTCATATTCAAAAATTGATTTCAAATATGTTTTCTATACATATGAGAACATAATACTGATGCTTTCAGAAGTACTCATATAAAATTTTTTTACAAACTTAGGTAAGCACTTAAAAAAAAAAAGACACATAAAGGAAACTGTTTATAAAATGTTCAGTCACCAAGTTGTGTCCAATGTAAAATTAGCTTAATTAGCAAAAGACATCTTTGTGTTAGTGAAATTGAAATCCACAGATGTTTGGGATTACATCTCACCTGGAAAATGAATACTGAATATATACAGAACACTTACTTATCAATATGACAGACTGCTCAATGGGACATGCCTTCAAAAATGAGGCTATTTAAAATGCATGTGTATGTATGTTTATACATATTTCTTTTTCTATTCTATGAATTGTCAGGAAAAGTAAAATGAAATTTGATTACAATCATTCAAAGAGCTAAGAGCAAAAAAATGACAATCAAATAGTGATGAGGCTGTTGAACATAGAGACCACGTTGCCACTGCTGTCATGCAGTCAAACAGCCAATGCACTCTTGGGTAAATATTTTTGCAGTATTAACTGAAGTTCAATATACTAGTGAGATATTTCCAATGTACTTATGAGTTGGAAGTCAACCTTGAATATTCATTGGAAGGGCTAATACTGAGACTGAAGCTCCAATACTTTGTCTACCTAATGTGAAAAGTTGACTCATTGGAAAAGACACTGATGCTGGGAAGGAATGAAGGCAAAAAAAGGGGATAGCAGAGGATAAGATGGTTACATAGCATCACCAACTCAATTGGCATAAACTTTAGCAAACTCCAGGAGATCATAAAGGAAAGCTAAGCCTGGCTTGCTGCAATCCACAGGGTTGCAAAGAGTCGGACAGGACTTAGTACTGAACAACAATATACTTATATGGCTCACATATCCATTTGTGAGATGTATTTATATGTTCACTGATTTTAGATATGTTTCTAACAGAAATATGTGTACAGCTGATCTTTAAACTACATAAGGTTCGAACTGCACAGGCCCACCTATCCATGGACTTTCTTCAAATACATGTATTCAAAAACTGTGCAGATATTTGCAACAAACTGAAAAACTTGCAGATGATCTATATAGCTTAGAAATATTTAACAATTAAGAAAAATTAGTTATGAAAGCATAAGACATATGTACACATGATTCTATCTTGACATAGGTATAAGGTGAGTGATATTCTTAATATTAAAAATAAAATTATTATGTTAGTTTTCTTGTTTTATAAATTTATTCTTAAATAATTAGCATATAATATGTTTCTCTAATTGATAAAACTATATGCCAACCTATAATCATAGCTAAGTATTTTTTAAATGTAACAATGTTTCCAATACTGTATTATAAAATATGACTGTAATACTGTATGTCATAAGGATTTTATAATGATGCATTCATTAGTGTGGAGGCTAGGCTACCATGAGCAATTGTATTGATTACACTGGGCTACCATAAAGCACTCATATTTTCACTTCTTTGTTATCAATGCATGAATTGTTATACCTATAAGTGATACACAAATTTCTTTTTGACACTATCCTTTCACTTTTGATGTCTAATGTTAGTAACATGCAAAACATTTATAGTATTTTGTATCATATAAAGTAATATTAATGTAGGTACCAACAGACAATTTACCTTGTAAATAATATAGATTTATGCTATTGATAAATGCCATAATATGCATAAATGCCTTTTCCCTTTCTTATATGTTTCTTGATAATTTATTTTCTATAGCTAACTTTGTTGTAAGAATACAGTACATATGCATATATTAATAGAACATACAAAAAATTTGTACATTGACTGTGTATGTTATTGCTAATGATCCCAGGCAATAGTAGGCAATTAGTAGCTAAGTTTCAGAAGAGTCAAAGTTACATGCAATTTTCAACTGCATGCAGGCATCAGTGCTCCTAACCCCTGCATTGTTCTAGGGTCAAGTGTATATTTTCACCACACACCGTGTTTAAGAACATTCACAGCAGCACTGGTCATAATAACCTAAAATAGCAAAAACACAAATTCTCACCAACAGTAGAAAAAATAAGCTTGTACATGTGTAGCATTGTACACTATAAGTAGTTGAAAACCTACAAGCTATATCTATATATAACAATATGGATAGATATAACACATAATAAAGAATCAAATAATTCAAACACAAATGTATCCAAAATTATTACTTCATTTATGAAAACTTCAAACACAGAGACAACATATTTTATAATAGAATTTAGGATTGTATATTACTTTAGTGTACTTTTTTAGGGAATACTAACAATAAACAGAAAGAAGGATGCTACTAAG